>SKCR01030218.1:0-145569 GCA_019454045.1 Zanthoxylum bungeanum
CAATCCTAACACTCAGGGCATCAGAATGTCCTCCAAGAAGGTGGACCATGTTATGGATTGTTTGAGTTTGGGTCCATGGCGAATAGTTCCTATGAAATGGGGTAGAATTCTCTAAGTATTGAGAATTGCCTTAGGACATTTGGTCGGTCCGCACCACCATCTTTTATAAAGTTCCCGACATCAACTCGCCAACTCGTTGATACCGAGAACTAGAGGAAATATGTTGATAGTGAATTTTCACCCTAAGGAAGGTTCAAATACCGAGTATAGGCAGAATGGGTAATGTACTTAGCCTAAAATGGATAATAAAGGCCCAATGGACTGGAGAGATAGACGGAGTTTGACAGAATGATCAGACCTTGTGGTAGATAGGAGTTCTTGTAAGGACTGAGTTTGTTGATGATGAATTAGGTTGGTATGCCGACCTGACTGTAGACATTGTATTTTTGCATGAGCCCAATGATGAGCCTCGTATGGAGGCACTACTTGAAAAATTGCGGAAGTTGCGAAAAAAGAATGTCGGAAGGGAGGAAAACCTCCAAAATTAGAACCTCATTGGGTTCGGACTCACTAGCCAGCCTCGGACTCGCTCAGTCAGCTGCTGCTTCAAACCGTAGCTTCAGACTTCCTATGCAGCCCATCCACGCGGCCCATGACCCCATGAACGGCAGATCCCTTCACCAAATCACAAAGATTTGAAATCCTCTTCTTGCCAAATATGCAAGATCCTAGACCCAAACTAGAAAGGATTATCACTTCCTAATATAAGTGATTTGAGTTTCCCTTATAAATCCCTCAAACACCTTATATAGAAAGGGATATCTTGACACAAAAGGGAGGAGAGAGAGAGAGTGTGGCGGCAATATTGAAGAAAAAAAAACCCTATGAGGCAGCAACTATAAAAAATGGAGAGAACCGGCAAAGAAGGGGGGGACAAAAAAAGGAGAAAAGATCGGCCACAACAACAATGAAAAAAAGAAAGAGGAATCACCGAAAACCAAAAAAAAAAACAAAGGGGAATCACCGAAAAAAAGAACAACAACACCGAAAAAAAAGAAAAAAAGGAACCAGCAGCGTGAGAAACAACAAAGCAACCGGCGGTATGAAAAACAACAAAGCAACCAGCGGCGTGAGAAACAACAAAGCAACCAGCGGCGTAAAAAATAACCAGCGACCAAAAAATGAAACCATGACATTGAAAGCGGTGAAATAACAAACTAGTGAGCAGAAACAGCGAACTAGTGAGTAAAAATAGTGAACCAATTAGCTGAAACAGTGAACCAGTGAGCAGAAACGGCTAACAAGTAACCAAAAACTGCAAACCAGTAACCAAAAACAGCAAACCAAACCTTGAAACCAAGCTTCGATCCTTCCGGCGACGGCCTAACGCACTTCCGAAAAAGCAACTTAAAAGGTAAGACCTAAGGGCACCCTTACCATATTTATTTTCATAGTTCTGGGGCGCTGCATGTTTGGCTGGACGCGAAATACATCCAGCCGGGTATGCGAAGCCCTACATAAAAAAAATAGACAAATCTCTGGCCACATTTCTTCTTTGGCATTTCATTGTTTATTTTTTATCCATTTATTCACTTTTATTGTTATTTTATTATTTCGCATTTATTTTGTTTATGTTTGTTCATGTTGATGATTATCTGTATATGCATGGTTATATTTTTTATGTCTGTTTACATTGCATTGATGATTATGTGTATTATTATCCCTTGCGGTATATCGGATGGAAACCCAGACGTAAATTCCGTAGCCGAATCCGAATGGACGGTAGTACGGTCTGTACTTGGGATACAACTCCACGTGCCACTCAGGAAAAATTCATATATGTGTGTTGACGTCGTTATTGGTACTATTGTATGTTTTCTCCCACCTTAGCATTGTTACTTCCCATATGCGTTACATATATTATTGACGCTTTTCCTGCTTTTGATTGTTTATTATAATTTTCGTTATCGCACTTCATATTTCTTAATTTAATATGCTTTTGGAACTACGTTATTGTGATTATTATTTTGGTTGGGTATGTTATTACATTTTTATTCGCTGTTATGCATGAATTGCATTAAGACTTGATTATACCATTGTGTGAACCCCGTACATTATACTGGCATAAGTAAGGGACCATTCCGAACCCAACAGTTTGAGGTCTTCCATTGCGAGGGGTGAGTGCGGCCTTAAATCTTTCCCAGTTCAAACTGGGTGGTGACTCCTTCATTCTCCGGTTTAGTCCCCCGCGGGCTAATCCGTACTCTCTACGGGCTGCGAGCCTAACAGTGTCGTGGTCGCCGAACATCATAGGCATGGCGGTCAACCCCGTTTCGCTCCTACACTGACCTAATGAAGAAGTGATGAATTTGAGGTTATTTGAGGATTAATGGAAACCGACCTGATGTGTCCTTATCAGTAAAGCCCAACCTAGTTGAAAGAGTTTGAAGAAGCTTTGATTAATATCATCTACCTCGGTATGTCGACCCGATGAAAGAAGATAGGATCACAGGCCGACCTGTATCTAGGTCACAATACGTATGCCGTAAATAAAGAGATGGGCTTCTGGAGGGCTAGGTCATATGACGTATGCCCTAAGACGAGAAGATAGCATTTTAGAAGGTTAATGATGACAATGGAAAAACAGTGATTCTCATTGGAAGTAGCTCTTGCCAGCCGCCATAAACCGGTGTAGTAGTAGAGAGGTGTTAGATCCGAGCCGCCATAAGCCGGTGCAATAGCAGGGAGGAGGCAGAGCAGAGTCGCCATATTGACCGGCGTAAACACACACGTATAACGCAAGCGCACGTATCGTTCAAGTAGTATAAAAATATCGATCCCACGAGGACTTAATTCCTACTATTGTTATTAATTGTTGAATCTATTTATTTACAAATATCTAATTAAATGGAGAAAAGAATGATTGTTTGATTGGTTGAAAGTGGTTTTACAAAATAAATAAATAAATAAAAGACAAAAGAAAATACTAAGGAAAATAACAAAAGACACAAAGATCTAGGGTTGTGAATCCTTCTAATATCATTTAAAAGATGAAGTGGTTATTTTATGTTTGTGTAATAAATCAGTTTACTAACCTGGAACACTAAATTATGCAAAAGCCTCTGTCGATGGTCAGACGCAAATACCCAGTTTAACCCAATTGAACCATATGTCTATGTCAACCAAATTATCTGGATTCATTAAGTTTAAGTTCCAATTATGGCTACCCCCGCCCGACAGGTATATTCCTATCCTGTAAGGAAATCTATTAAAGGGTTATCTATCCTCAAGGAAGATCGTGGGCTATTAAGTCTAAGGCTGAAACCTAAAATCCCTATGTCTAGTTCATTTTAGATTTACCACATCAATCTTATTAGTGATCAGACAACAAGAAGCATTAAGCTTAAGATTTAATAAATAAACCTTTAAATTACCCAACTATAAAATAATCCCTTATAAACCGGTGATATTAAAAGTCATCACAACCTCAGAAAACTAACACATAATTAGGGCTAGTAAAAACATAAAAGTAAAAGACATAAAGTAAAAGCTGAAAAGTAAATTACAATAAAATAAAATGCTAAGGTAAAAGGAATTACTTTTACTACTACTAATTTAGATATCTCTCATAAAATAATATATATACTTGTGATAAATTAACCAACCGACCAGTCTGGCGGTATCCTGATTAAGTCAAATTAAGTCCAACCAGCCATTAAGGCGGAACCAAAAATAAATTTACCAACCGACCAATCTGGCGGTATCCGTGATTAGTCAGGTTTAAACCAGATTAAAATTAAATTACCAACCGACCAATATAGCGGTATCCCTTATTAAGTCAATATTTTAAATAGTTAATATATTATTTTTAAGGGAGATTAATCTAAATAGCAATAGTAGAAGAATTACCTTTCACCATAGCTGAGGAAATTACTTCAACATGGTGAATAGTAAAAACTGTAAAAAGTAAAAAGTAAAAATTAAATTACTATTATTACAAAACGTAATTAAAATAAATTACAAACTAAAAAAAAATAAAAAATAAAATTAAAATATTTTTAGAGAGAGAAACTCTCTCTTCATCAAAGAGATGAGAGAGAGAAAGGCACACATAATTCTGAAATTCGCGCAGTATTTATAGAGATATTTTTCACTGTTCTAGCGTCGCGACGCTGGATTCGTCGACGTGGCACAATGAGAAGGCGACACGTAGCAAGGCGGCTGACTGTACATGCGACACGTGTCAAGGCGGCTAATTCTCAATTATTGTGATGACGTCATGCTGACGTGGCGATGACGTGGCGCTGACGTGTGTTTGCAATTGTCGGCACAATAGGATTTCGACACGTGGCGACACGTGTCAAGTTGTGATTGGCTGAGACTGACGTGGCAAGTTGACTCGGTTGACCTGCTGACGTGGACGATGATGTGGCGTGACACGTGGCAAGGTTGACTCGTTGACCGCTGACATGGCTGATGACGAGGCGACACGTGTTCAAGTCTGAGTGTCGGCAGCATATGATGATGACACGTGGCACGGCGCATTTTAGCAGATGGGATGTGATGGTGACACGTGGCACGGCGCATTTTAGCAAAGTCAAAACTTCCCAAATTGTTGACCGTTGACCAGGCGCATGTTAGCAGATTCGGCGCATGCTGGGCGTCGCGGCGCGCAGTGTTCCAGCGTCGCGACGCGCAGAGAAGACTAAAATATCCCTGTTGACGCATTTTTGTCCGGTTTTGCCCCAAATTGCCTCCAGTGCTGTCCAAACTTTATTTATCTGCAAGATAACAATAAAACACATCAAAACGTTCATAAAACTCAAGAAACTATACAAAATATTAAGTTAAATGAATGGGAAATAGTGATATAAATATCACTTATCACACCCCCAAACCTAACATTTTGCTAGTCCTCGAGCAAAATACAAAATAAAATAAAATAACAAAATTTAACTAAGCCACTTTCGTAGGGATCACGGTTGCATTTAGCATATGCAACAAGCCTTTAAACCCCTAGGTGTCCCTAGTGGACGAGTGTAGTCTCGTGAGGGTTTACAGCAATGATACCCACAAACATTTTACAAAAGTAAAAAGTTAGTAAAACTAATGCACACAAAAGCAAAAAGACAAGCAAAAAGAGAATAAAGAAAGTTAGTGACTAATCAGGTGAAAATTCTACTCCAAGTTACTAGTTGTTTTGTTTCTTTCTAAATTATCGAATAAATAAATTCTCCGATTATTTTTGCCATTCTCCACATACACAGCCACAGAATATTTAATCACTCATTTTTACCCACAACAGTCATAAGTGCAGTTGATAAGAGAGTAATATTTTTGTCCTAAAGTTCTATCAGACTTCACACCTTTTTGTAGCAATGGAATAATTTTCTGATTTTTCTGATTTTTTTTTTTTTTTACTCCATCACTATTCAGAGATGCTTCCTCCAATTAAACTAGAGCACTAAATATTACAAACTTTTCAATTTTAGCTCATGACTGTATGTTTCCATTTAAGTTCATAATACCTGTCAACTGAACATATGAAGATCCATTTTAGTCAGTGTTAAGGAGAATTCACAAATTAAATAATTTAAAATGAAATAAACAAAAATTAACTTATTTCGAAATAGGTTTGAGATACGTCTCAGGAGTGGAAATTCCTTACTCGGCTATCTTTTACCAATTTCACCTTTTTAGTCAAAATAAAAACACAAAAATGCAAAAATTTTTTGTAATTTTTGAAAATTTTTCAATTTTTTTGTATTTTTCGAAAATTTGGACTAAAAATAAAAACAACATACAAACTAAAAACAAGGTACTAATCAACTAAATCACTCCCCCAAACCTAAATGAGACATTGTCCCCAATGTCTTAAAAAGTAGAAGAAGAGTGTAGAAAATCATTACCTGATTAGTTGAAATTTTACAGGAAAAATTACCTTTTAAGATTTA
Source organism: Zanthoxylum bungeanum (assembly GCA_019454045.1). Taxonomy (NCBI): domain Eukaryota; kingdom Viridiplantae; phylum Streptophyta; class Magnoliopsida; order Sapindales; family Rutaceae; genus Zanthoxylum; species Zanthoxylum bungeanum. Next base: position 5,955 of record SKCR01030218.1, read on the forward strand.
TGCCCAAATACGGTTCTTACCATAATTGCTATTTGACCATTTTTCATAAAAAATTTTGGCAGAATCACCTTAAAAACTCAAACTTTCCCCAAAATTCACCTAAAAAATTATCACCAATCAAATCCCAACTTTGGTATTTTTCAGAAAAATTCGACAGAGTCTCCCCTGAATTTTTGATTATCTAACACAACCTAAATCTATCAAATGCCACAAACACCCCAATTCAACTCTTCGCCCCCACAATCTACGAATCAATTAATCCACAATCCAACACTTCGCAATTCAAAATTCCCAAATCAAACTCACCACAATTCAAACCTAATTACCAAATCAATTTACCAATTACCAAATCAAATTTTTATCAAATCATTAATGTTAATCTCAAATTCTGATTTTGGCAGTGGTGGGTTTTCTCGGTTTGGTTCGTTGGTGGCTCGGTGGTGGTTCACGGTTTGTCTGTTTTGGTTTCAGGTGATGGCTTCTGGGTTTCGGTAAGAGTGGGTTCGCGGCTTTGGGTTGGAGATCCGTAATGATCGGTCTTGTGTGGTTCGGTTCAGGCGAGACAGTGGCGATTGGGTAGTCTCGGTTTGGTCTCGGTGGTTAGATCTCGGCGATGGCTCTCGGCTTCTCGACTCTGTTGGTTCTCGGTGGCTGCTCACGGTATGGATCTCGGCTTGTGGTGAAGGTGATGGTTAACAATGGAGGTTCACGATGGGGGTTGCTGTGGAGGTTCTCGGTTTGTGCGTGGTGCGTCTTGGCTGGAGAAGGCTCGGTGAAGGCTCGGCGAAGGAAGTGTTTGGTGGCTGATGGGTCTTGGTTTTGTTTGTTCTCGGTGAGTGGTTGCGGTTTCGGTCGTGGATTTTGGCGGTCTCACGGTGGTGGATCTCGGTTTGTCTCGATGGTGGCAAATATGGGTTTCTCTGGTTTCTGGTAGATCTCGGCAATGGCTGGATCGTGCGTGTGGGGGGTGATTGGTTTGCTCACGGTTGGAGGTGGTGGTGGTTCTGGTGAGATGGTTGCATCTCGGTGAAGGTTGCGGCTGTTGGAGGTGTTTGAGGAGAAGAAGAAGTAGAGTGAAAGGAGATGCGGCCAGCGCCCTGCTTATGTTCTGTGATTTCGAGGCAGCGTCGCGACGCTGATTTTTTTTTTTTTTTTTTTGGCAAAACCATGTCTTGCGACTGATAGATCCATAGGGACACGTTCCAAGAGATGTCTCCTTACTTGGCCGTCTCTTTTCTGGATCACTTTGTATTTTCGTGATTTTGTCAAATTTTTATTATGAAAATCCCGCTTGTATGGGCCTGCTTTGTTAAAAAAAATTCCGTTTTATTTTTCCTGCAAACTACCACAAAATTAAAAAGTTCACACAAAAATATGAAAAATAAATTACAACAAATGGCATGGGTTGCCTCCCTGCTAGCGCTAATTTTTCGTCTTCAGCCAGACGTGACTGAAATTCATCTGTTAAGGAGGTTTCAATGTCGTTTTGGATGTCCTATCAAAGACAATCCCGTGAGCGTTGCTTTTGAAGGGTCTCTTCCAACGGTAAAGTGGTAAAAAGAATTTTGTCTTATTCAATGATCGTGCCACCTTTTAATCTTTGTCGCTCCAATAGTTCCTGCAAAGAAAGAAATAAAATTAGGAGGTCTCGTATGGTGCTTGACTTGGAATGGAAGTTCCATTCTTTCAAGCTTCCGGGTGATTTCTTTGATCAGTACTCCCCAAAACAGCGATGTTTTTCCTGAATGCTCTGGATCTTAATAAGGTCAGACATTTGCTCTTCTATTTGCTCCGCTTCTTGCTCCACCTTTTCTTCACAGATGTATTTTAAAATTTCCATATTCAGTTCTTCATCTGTCATCTGTGAAATACATGTTTCAAAATTGTCAACCTGAGGATGAAAAGAAATGTCAGATTTTAGGTCTTCATCCTCTGATCTGGTTGAAATGATGGGCTCAGGTAGATCTTCTTCAAACATTTGTGCAATGGAATCTCCAAGATCTTCATTTTGAGGCTTCAGAATTCTATCCTCAATTTTTGATGCGTTGGTACTAATGTTTCAGCTTCATCCTCGTCAGAATCTGAAAAATAAAAATCAAATCGAGACTTTGCCAGTTCGGGCTCATGAACTGATACATCTGGTTGTTGATACTGCTCAGCCTCCTCCTCTGTTGAAGTGTCATTCTGAAATGATTGGTATTCGAAGGCTTCATCAGTGTCATCTGGAACTGGTCCTTGAGGTATATAGTTCTGGTTTTCTGTGAATTGTCTGATTTGATCTGTCATTCTCTGTATGGATTTTGTGTTACTCTGAATTTGTGCATCAAATCGAGCTGTCTGTTCTTTGACATGTGAATCATTTGATCTTCCTCTGATGGTTCTGGTTCTTGATAAGGATCGAAAGAAGATGGTGGATAAGATGGAAAATGTGATGGTTCTGTGAAATATGTTGGCTCATCATACCATGAAGGATTCTGATAGTTCTGCCACCCTGAATTGTAGTTGTACTCGCAATAATCGCTTGGGTGGTTACCATTACATATGTCACATCTCCACATTGAGTTCTGTTGAGCAAAAGTAGTATTACTTGGTTCTGTCATCCAGTGATAGTCATTGGGCTCAACAACAGGCCTCAGAAAACCGGACTGTTGCTCCCAGATTTGGGGTGTATCTTCTTGTACAGCACGTAATCTTTCAATCTCCCAGTAATGTTCCATTTTTAAGTCACCTGAAATTAAAAGAAAGAAATAAAAATTACAGATAAAAATAAAGAAAATTAGATATAAGTAAATTAGATAGCTTCAAAATTAACAACTCAATAAAAATAAGTCCCCGGCAACGGCGCCAAAAAACTTGACCGGCGTAAACACACACGTATAACGCAAGCGCACGTATCGTTCAAGTAGTATAAAAATATCGATCCCACGAGGACTTAATTCCTACTATTGTTATTAATTGTTGAATCTATTTATTTACATATCTAATTAAATGGAGAAAAGAATGATTGTTTGATTGGTTGAAAGTGGTTTTACAAAATAATAAATAAATAAAAGACAAAAAAAAATACTAAGGAAAATAACAAAAGACACAAAGATATAGGGTTGTGAATCTTCTAATATCATTTAAAAGATGAAGTGGTTATTTTATGTTTGTGTAATAAATCAGTTTACTAACCTGGAACACTAAATTATGCAAAAGCCTCTGTCGATGGTCAGACGCAAATACCCAGTTTAACCCAATTGAACCATATGTCTATGTCAACCAATTATCTGGATTCATTAAGTTTAAGTTCCAATTATGGCTACCCCCGCCCGACAGGTATATTCCTATCCTGTAAGGAAATCTATTAAAGGGTTATCTATCCTCAAGGAAGATCGTGGGCTATTAAGTCTAAGGCTGAAACCTAAAATCCCTATGTCTAGTTCATTTTAGATTTACCACATCAATCTTATTAGTGATCAGACAACAAGAAGCATTAAGCTTAAGATTTAATAAATAAACCTTTAAATTACCCAACTATAAAATAATCCCTTATAAACCGGTGATATTAAAAGTCATCACAACCCAGAAAACTAACACATAATTAGGGCTAGTAAAAACATAAAAGTAAAAGACATAAAGTAAAAGCTGAAAAGTAAATTACAATAAAATAAAATGCTAAGGTAAAAGGAATTACTTTTACTACTACTAATTTAGATATCTCCCATAAAATAATATATATACTTGTGATAAATTAACAACCAACGACCAGTCTGGCGGTATCCTGATTAAGTCAAATTAAGTCCAACCAGCCATTAAGGCGGAACCAAAAATAAATTTACCAACCGACCAGTCTGGCGGTATCCGTGATTAGTCAGGTTTAAACCAGATTAAAATTAAATTACCAACCGACCAATATAGCGGTATCCCTTATTAAGTCAATATTTTAAATAGTTAATATATTATTTTTAAGGGAGATTAATCTAAATAGCAATAGTAGAAGAATTACCTTTCACCCTAGCTGAGGAAATTACTTCAACATGGTGAATAGTAAAAACTGTAAAAGTAAAAAGTAAAAATTAAATTACTATTATTACAAAACGTAATTAAAATAAATTACAAACTAAAAAAAATAAAAAATAAAATTAAAAATATTTTTAGAGAGAGAAACTCTCTCTTCATCAAAGAGATGAGAGAGAGAAGGCCACAATAATTCTGAAATTCGCGCAGTATTTATAGAGATTTTTTCACTGTTCCAGCGTCGCGACGCCAAGGAGCTCAGCGTCGCGACGCTGGATTCGTCGACGTGGCACAATGAGAAGGCGACACGTAGCAAGGCGGCTGACTGTACATGCGACACGTGTCAAGGCGGCTAATTCTCAATTATTGTGATGACGTCATGCTGACGTGGCGATGACGTGGCGCTGACGCGTGTTGCAATTGTCGGCACAATAGGATTTCGACACGTGGCGACACGTGTCAAGTTGTGATTGGCTGAGACTGACGTGGCAAGTTGACTCGGTGACCTGCTGACGTGGACGATGATGTGGCGTGACACGTGGCAAGGTTGACTCGTTGACCGCTGACATGGCTGATGACGAGGCGACACGTGTTCAAGTCTGAGTGTCGGCAGCATATGATGATGACACGTGGCACGGCGCATTTTAGCAGATGGGATGTGATGGTGACACGTGGCACGGCGCATTTTAGCAAAGTCAAAACTTCCCAAATTGTTGACCGTTGACCAGGCGCATGTTAGCAGATTCGGCGCATGCTGGGCGTCGCGGCGCGCAGTGTTCCAGCGTCGCGACGCAGAGAAGACTAAAATATCCCTGTTGACGCATTTTTGTCCGGTTTTGCCCCAAATTGCCTCCAGTGCTGTCCAAACTTTACTTATCTGCAAGATAACAATAAAACACATCAAAACGTTCATAAAACTCAAAAACTATACAAAATATTAAGTTAAATGAGTGGGAAATAGTGATATAAATATCACTTATCACATATGCCAGTGCAGTGATAGTGAAATATGCTAATTTAATTGGCCGATTTATGGGTAGTTGAGGAAAATTGTGGCAACAATGATGACAAGGTGACATGGGCTGACGTCATTGGCAGTAGGATCGGGAATTTGGAAGCTTATATAAAGGGGTTGCAGTCTCAGAGTCAAAGGTTAGCGAAATTTTACATCCTGTAACTTATAAAGAGCTGAGAGCTTAAAAACTAGTGATAGAGAGAGAAAAATGATTGGTTACTGGACCGTTGAGAGAATTGTATCGGGCTAGTATAAGACCCGAGATATTTTATCTTTTAAAAATTCATTTCTTTATAGTAGATTGATTGTGATATTATATATCTAGCATGCAAGCGTACGTATCGCTCAAGTAATACAGTGACTGAAAGTCGGATATCGTACCCACAGAGACTTAATATTCATCTTATTAATATCAAGATTAACCTTCTTAACTTAAACTAAACTATTGTGATGAGTATTTGAGTAATTAATCTACAAATTCAATAGAAAGAATAAATAAAGTACACACAATCATTGGAGCTAAACTTTATGCGCAAGAAGAACCTAGGGTTATAATTTCACCTAAGCATGCTACTAATGTGTCCATGCATTTTCCATTCAATTGGGTTGTTGTTGTTGGAGTTAATGCTTGGAGCACCAATCCGATTAATGTATTGTACATTTATTATTTATTAATAAAATAACTATAATTTCATTTGTAAACCTTATTAATGGTAATGTCATTATACATATTAGATAGATGTATAAATATGTTAAGAATGACATCGACCTTAAAATAGTCTTGTAGTAATATTGGACACTATGTGGTCCGACATTGAGATAATATTACGATTATAAACTATTCTTAAAGTATATATATTCACAGTCTTTGTTTTTGGAATATGGTTAAATTCCTATAACCTAGAAGACTAAGACATGTCGTATATTAGAATTGGAGTTCCAATGGTTTAACCCGATGTAACATGAGCTTCAGAAGCTCGTACAGACTTGTGGATATTGGTTGGACCGAATACTGAATGACTCACAGGTGATTCCTAATAGTTGGAAGTACACACCACCGTCAATAAGAATTTCCTCGAGTCGAGTAGCATATGTGGTCCTTTGATTATAGGATAACATTGATTTTGGGTGAGATCCTCCACACTTTGATGTCATTAATGTCAGAAACCTTTCATGGTCTGGCCTCTAGATGTTCGTTGGGTGTGGACTGATGCACTCGTTAATCAAGTCTAAATCAAGATAGGGTACGTCGGGTCGTATGTGTACCATAAAAGGGTTTAGGTATTCATGTGAGTAAGTCACAATTCTTAAAGACTTTGGCCAAAGCCGATCACCTAAGGTGGATCACATCAGTTGTAAAAAATCGTGGACATGTCGACATGAGATGTGAGCCTCAGAAACTTGACCTTGTATTCTATGTTTCCTAAGTATAACTCGGATAGCCTACGACGAAGGGATTGACAAACATATGTGATGACCTCGACTTGTATAGTTCAGAAAGGTCGTTCGTGTTCTTCGTGAATTCAGAGGTGGCCAAATTACGTACATATTAGCTAGACTTATATGATGAACGTGTCTGGACTTAGAGAGTCCCACAATATGAAGTGTACTCGTTGAGCACTTGGGTAGCCGATTAATTTTGATAAAAGATAATATTCGATATTATAATTATCAACTAAGATAATCAAGTGTTATTGGATAACATTGATTATTTACTTTTACCGAATTGGATTAATTGGATTAATTCAATATTTACATAAGGGATTTGTCGTAATTTCATAATTATCTCTACCATTTGAGGATATTATGGTAATTGCAAGTATGTAATTATAAGTGTTTTTGGCTTGGTTTAATTGGATTAAATCAAAGTGGTAGACAAATGTGATTAGTCACACCTAATTATACATATTTGGACAAATTAGATTAAGCCCACATAAAAGTTGATTAGAACTTTTATTAATTAAAAATTGTCTAAGTTTTGCTATAAATAGCAAGCTTAAGCAAATTAAGTTTTGCTATAAATAGCAAGCTTGAGCAAAGTTTTTAATCAAGCTTGAGAAAGCTAAATACAAGTAAGAATTAGAGAAATTAGCCTAAGTTAGAGAAGTGTTTAGAGAAGCTTTGTGAGATCTCTAAAATATTTCAATTAGGAGAAATCAAGATTGGATATTGGAGTGAAGCTTGCTAGCATTGGAATCAAGATTGGATCTTGAAGTCAAGCTTGCTAACTTTGGAATTTCTCCACAACATGAAGAGAGTTTTTCAAGTCTTCTATATCTTACACTCTCTATATTTGTAAAAGCTCGTACTTCATCTTCATATTCATATTAGTAAGCTTTGATACATTTGGGTTAGCAACTCATATTTTAATCTTCTTTGTAATATTTTTTGAGTACCAAATTATGATTGTAAAAATTTCATCATTAAACACTTATGTGTGGAAATCTCTTGTGTGAGTGTGAATACTCAAAAGGGTGATTGAGATTGTGAGTAAGTGTAAGGACAAAACACATTGTAAAGAGTTTAAAAGTGAGCCATTGGAAAACTCTTGTGTAAAGATTTGGAGTAATCATAGATGACAAAACTCTTGGTTGTTAGTGTCCTAGACATGCCACGGGATCTCTAAGCGTGATTCGTGTGTGAATAATAATCAAAAATAAGTTGCGGAAGACTTACATTGATCGGCTTGAGTTCAAAACTTTCATGGATGTTAAAGCTTCCAGGCTATTGGGTGAGTATCCCTATCACTATCTTTTGACTCCCTATGTGTTAGCAAGAATAAATGGAACAAATTTTATCTCCCCGGGAGAAATAAATTTGTCCAAGAGATAGAGGGAAGCAATTGGTTAATCTTCAAAAGAAAAACCCAATTGCTTTGATGCTTCCATTCGGCCAAAAGCAAAAATGCACTCAAAGTGCATTGGCATTTTTACTTCTTCAAAAGACAGGCCATCAGGCCAAGCTCAAATGAACCAGAGAGCCTTTTTGCAGGTCAGAGAGCAATTTTGCTCTTTTTCTCTTTAGGCCAACTTGGAGAGAGAAAGCATTGTTGTTTCTTTCAATCGGCCAATGAGAAGAAAAGCAATTCATTCAAAATGAAAAGGCAATTCATTCACAGTAAAGGCAAAGCAATTGGCTTTATTTATTTGGTCAAATTCCAAGAGCAGTAATTGCCCACAGTGCCAAATTGGAAAAAGTCAGAGAGAGAAGATCAATGCCCATTTTACATACTTTTATAATCAGCCTATTTCTTCTTTTTATTTCAAAAGCAAAGGCCATTCCCCAAGAAAAAGTCAAACAGAATAAATGGCGGTGGCCAATCCGGCCTGAAGCATTAAAGATTATGTTGAGTGTATAACAAGTTTCCACCAAAAACTCATCACTCAATCATAAAAAATGACTAATAATATAAGTGAAGTGGACCCCACTTTAAATTTAAAATTCAAGTGGGCTTACTTAATCCATTTTGGGCTCAGATTCGTTTAATCCGATTAAACGAATTTTTCCGTCGCGATATAATTAAATCCAATTTAATTAAATAATAATACCCAGTAAAATTATTACGAAAATCGCTCGCGAATTAATTCCAAATTAATTCGTTCGCTAAAATTAAAATCTAATTTAATTTCCCATTGAAATCCAATTTCAATTAATATATCTAATATATTATTTAGCCAAATTAAATAAATTAATAGTAAAATCTAATTTAACTATTAAATTTATTTTACCGATTAATTCCAAATTAATCGCGTTCTCTCCTTTCGGCGAATTTAATCCCAGATAAATTCTCGACGCAATTAATCCTAGATTAATTCTTTCTCTGATAATTAATCACAGATTAATTCTTTCCTTAATTAATCCCAGATTAATTTTTTCTCTTTATTAATCCCAGATTAATATTCTCTCTCATTTAATCTCATATTAATATTCTCTCTCATAATTAATCTCAGATTAATACTGTTCGAGTCAAACATCATCGGTGAATCTTTGAGATGCGACCCAAGTGATCCCTGGATATGTTGGCAGTAAATACGGTCATTGGACCATCCGAACACGTGCGTACCCGGTACCACGTTTCTACCGATTTACAAGACATGGTTGGCTTCTAACAAAGTACCGTGTCTACCAAATTCTCCAGAAATATTCTGCTACGGAATACATGATCTTTGTCAGGCGTAGTATACGTAGTATTGCGTATTACGATCCAGTATCGGATGTCACATGCAAGGCCTGAGGCTGAAGTTGTGTCTGCCACGTACGAAGCATATATCGGATCACTAGCAACTAGTCTCTTTATGATCGGAAAGTCAGGACCAAGTCATACTTCCCCGATGGCTATAGCACTTAGAGTACCAGTTTTGTATCCATGTGTGATCATCATCTCCACATGACTGAAGGGATACTTCCATCTTGACATCACACCCAATACACTACGATTCTCAGTATACCCAGAAAAGGCATACACAGAACCTGTTAAAGCCCTGTACGACCAAAACCAAAGTATACTGATTGTCGCAAGTATTAGCGATGTAAGTCTTAGGTTAAGACCAAATACGCCTACCCTGATTCGGATTCCCATATACACATAGTCATACTACCAATGAGATTCTGATGGGTCTATCCAGAGTGAAGCTGTTTCCGTACCATCGGTAAACAGAACCTCCTATTACACTTGCATGAGTATCCAATACCCAAATATATGAGAACTATGCCGTTACGCTTCCATAACACGCACAAGTGTAATACTAGCCTATTCCGCATTATCGATGTCCAGTCTCGATAATACTACGACTAGAGATATTTAATGATTAAACCTTTGTGGATTAATATTGTCTCATATCTTATTAATCCGGAACTAATCATAAGGACTTTTATCATTTATATATCCAGGTAATCCAATTACAAATGATAAAAGAGCAATTTCCTTTGTCACATAGGTAATTTGTACAACAACACCATGTTCTGTATAAATAGTGATGCTATGGGTCATAATTATCCAACAATCTCCCACTTGGCCTATAGCCAATCACTCAAGTGTCTAACACTTGAACTATGTACGGGTCGCTCAAACTTCTGCTGAGAAACAGCTTTCGTCAGTGGATTTATAAGGTTATCATCTGATGCGATTTATTCGATCATCACATCGCCACGATTTATGATCAAACGAATCAGATGAATTAGTTGAAGTACATACTTGGATCATTGATGAGACCGCGGTTCTTTAACCTGTGTTGTAGCCTAGCTCAGCTGTTAACAGAACTACTCCTAATCTGATTAGGATTATTTAGATCATAAATGCTTCCTTTGCTGCCTCAGCTGCAACAATGTTCCGCTTTTGTTATTTATTCGGCAACAATATCTTTCTTAGAAGATTCTCAGCTCACTGTTCCGTTATTCAAACTATATAGTACCCTTATTGAGACTTACGGTCATTTTTATCGGTTTGGAAACTTGCAGCGGTGAACCTAGTTACCTCAAGTTCTCCTTTCCCATATTCTCAGAAAGCATCTTTGGTTCATCCAAGATACTCAAGGATGTTCTTTACATCAATTCAGTGACCATCACCTGGATTGGCCTGATACCGTCTACATATGCTCAAAGCTTATGAGACATCAGGTCACGTACGTTTCAAAACGTACGAACACTGAGAGAGTGTCAGCAGCTTTCTAGATCTATCCAAGTAGATCTTTATTCCTAGAATAAAGTCTGCTTCTCCCAGGTATTCTATGGAGAATTTTTCATAAAAGCCAAGCTTTCACCGATTTTAGTATGGGAGTGTTATTGCTTAGAAGCAATACATCATCAACTTATAGGACATTCATTGTCAGTGCGCTCTCACTAACCTTCTTATATACACAAGAATTATCTTCATTTTGAATTAAATCATATACCATTATGATTACATCAAAACGCTGGTTCCAAGAACGCAATGCTTGTTTCAATCTATAAATGGATCAATTTAACTTGCAAACCTTATTTGCATGTTTTGGCACGACAAAATCGTCAGGATGTTGCATACAAACATCCTCCAAAAGGTTTCCATTAAGGAAAACGGTTTTGGCGTCCAGTTGTCATATTTCATAAATGAAATATGCAGCATTAGCAAGCATTATACGAATGGATTTAATCATGACAACATGTGAAAAAGTTTTGTCGTAGTCGACACTATATCGTTGACGATACCATTTCTGTACAAGCCTTGCTATGTACATTTGTATGTTGCCATCCATGTATGTCTTCCTTGAAGACACATATAGTACCAATAGGCACAATGCCTTCTGGTACATCAACTAGTATCCAAACTTGGTTGATATACATGGAATCCATTTCGGACTTAATGACATTTTTCCATAAAAGGAGTCGATACCTTGTATCACTTCCTCATACGTAGTCAGTTCGTCTTCCTCAATAAGATTGACATTTACATGAGGTGAGATCAGAAACCCATACCTCCCAGGTTGTTTTCTGACTCTCTCCGACCTACGCTGTTCTTGTGTATTCGAAGATTATTGGTATAGTTTCATCCCTGATGAACTATTTGTGTTCCGTAAGGACTCGGTGCCTAGAATAGTATTACTCTGATTTTCATCAAGTTTTACTTTCCTCCCACTTACCACTGTATATTAGAGTTCCTCTTAGGAAAACCGCATGGAGAGCAACAATTACATTGTTCTCTTGTGAGTTGTATAAGTACTATACTTTGGTTTCCCTAGGACAACCTACAAATAGACACTTATCCGATTTTGGTTCTAGTTTGGTACCATCCAAACATATGCCTAGCATTCCCAAATCTTCAGGAATGAGAAACTCAGTTTCTTTCCTGTCCATATCTAATATGAAGTCTGTCTAACAGTTTTCATGGAACCTTATTCAAAATAAGTACTGCACTGTTTAATGCGTATCCTCAGAAGGAAATTGGTAGCTCAGAGCGACTCATCTGTTTAAGTATTGTCCATCATGGTCTGACCGCAATGTTCTAATACTTTTATCAGTTTGTTTTCATACTTCGTGTCGAAACCTTTTGAATTTATCAAAAGTTTCTGACTTGTGTTTCATAAGATACACATAACCATAACGCGATGCCACATCCGTAAAGGTTACAAAGTACTTATATCCACCTCTAGCCTAGCTAAACATGGGCCCACTTACGTCACCATGAACGAGGGCTAACAGATCGGTGGCACTTGCACTTTTACCAAGTAAAAGGTGTTTTAGGCACTTTGCCTAATTAAACTAGATTCGTAGAAATCATTTGAATTAGAATCAAATTTGTCCTAGTATCCACTCTTCGAAAGTGTAGATATACGAATCTTGTTAATGCATCCCAGATGACAATGCCACAAATAAGTCTCATTTGATTTACTCAATTTGAGCTATTTGTTTGTCATGTTATATGTTTGAGATTATTTATATTCTAAATATAAATACTGTTATTCACATCTAATGTGTTTATCTCAATATCATCTTTATAAACAAAAAACACCCGGTGTTTCGGAATACAAAGGTATACCCGCAATGGGTTAAACTAGATACAGAGATAATGTTTCTAGTCAAACTAGATACATTATAACAGTCTCCTAATTTAAGTACATGCCCAAAAGGCAGTTCCAAAATTTAGGTTTCTACGGCCAAAACAGCGACTCTCGTCCCGTTTCTGATTCGTAGGTCAATCTCATCTGAAGACAGTTTCCTGCTTATCAGTAGGTCCCGCACATCAGTACATATGTATGTCACATCCAGTATCAAAAATCCAATTTTTAAAACCAGTAGTGAACATGTATGTAAGAAACATTCTTGAAATCGGAAACTCGTCCCACCTTCACTTCCTTCATGTATGCCTTGTCCATATGTCAGTCACACTTCCAATGACCCCATTTGCCACAATTTAGGCAGACAACTTAGGATATGTCATTTGACACTAATCTATCAGTCATCTTGATTGGTATAGTCCAACTATTCAATCAACGATTTCAAGTACAATTAAATGTAATGATTACTATAGTCTAACTATATAATCAACTACAATTGATTAATTACAATCAAATGTATTGATTACTATAATCCAATTATATAACCAACCACAAATGAAGTAGTTTGAATACAGTCCAACTGTTAAATTAAAACAACAAATAAATATTAGTCCAACTAATATATTTAATAATAAATGACGAAAAATGAAATGAGCGCGTATTGACAAGTATCTAAACGAAATTGCAAATTTAATACTTACCTCCCACTATTTTTCGGCGAGCCTCTAACCCTCTATGGAGTACTCGGGAAACCTAGTTTCCTAGTGGGCTAGGATCCCGTTAAAAGATACACAACCTTGACTTTTGCCAACAAGTTGTATAAAATTTAACTAGGTAGATCTCTAAGATCAATTGGATCTCATCCAATTCCTAGATCCAGTAGGTGGACATCCAAGTCCAAAATATATATCCTATAGATGCCAATATATCCAATATATTCCATAACTTTTTCCTCTGAATCAACTAAGCCTTGGCTTTGGCAATGATTCCAGTTAAGCGGGACCCATTGACTTTGGAAAGCTTCATAATCGATGTCGATAGACAAGAAGTGATCTTGACTTTGGCCAACAAATCACAACTTGGACAAGACATGAGATATGGAACAAAGCCTTCATGATTCAAACACATCCGCGATGGACAAAGGTCTTGACTTAGGCCAACAAACCAGTGCCAATCTTGGATCTTGAGAGAGAATCACTCAATGGAAGGAAAACACTCAATATTTGTTGAGGGTTTTTGTCGCGAGATTGCAACCAATTTATTATCTTTGATTAGGTCTCATCATACACCCTTAAACATGCATTCTAAAAGCATAATAAGGCGCGATAAAATTAATAATGATATGCGGATGGATATATAATACAATTTGTTCCTAGAACAAATCTCTCCATTTCCTCTCTCCCGCTAGCATTATTCTTACTTCTACCCAATTACATAACACTTCTAAAGAAACCTCATTTACATTGAGGGGAATAAGTGAGAAGAGAAATACAATGAGAAAATAGGTAATAGGTTGGACACGCAGGTCCAATTTAATAAATTCTAAATTTATTACAACAATTTCCAAAATTACCCCCACCCTTCTAATATCCATCCGATATACATTATTCATACATACATCCAAGTATTCACACAAAGCATGTAATTCAATCAATCTAATCCAATTAATTAATCTTTGATTAATGACCATCCAATGTTCATACAACGATTTCATTTGCGCGAGTCCAACTCGTTTAAGAATAAATACTCAAAGTAAGTATTCTTGAATTATATCGAATTACAATTTTAAATCCAATTTAAATTGTATCCAATACTAATTCATATTTAATTCCAAATTAAATAATTACACTTATTTATGTGCCTTAAAAACTTGGATTCCAAATTCAATCTTGATGGGTCTCAAAGGCCCAATTAATATCCAATACTATTTAATTAAAGTCCAATGTGCTTTTAATTAATTCTGTAGGCTTGGGCTTTCGACCAAAATGTATTTAACCCATAATGCATAGGCCCAATAGGAATCATCATATGCCATAGAATCAATTTTGGCCCATTAGGCCCAATTAAATTATTAAAGGCCCAATAATTATATTTTGGACTTTATGGAAATAGTTTAGGCCCAAATATAATCCAAGACTAAAATTTGGCCCAACCAAGTCCATTAGCCCAAATACAACTTTTAAATTAATATATCATTCCAAATTATATATTAATTCAACTAAAGTGCAATTAACATAATTAATTAATTAATCTAGTATTTCCAAAACACTAATTAATCTAATTAATCATGCTTAACTTTTAATTTATGTCCAACACAAATTAAAGCACAATAAATCTACCAACATGTTTCATACTCACGGCAATACATGAAATTAACATCCAATTTTGATTTCAATCTAATTAAATCAACAATTAATAATCAATTTCATGTGAATCAACATATCCAATTGTTTAATTCAAAATTTAACCATGAGCTTCCTAGGGTATTTTCGGCCAAGCATGGATTTTGGGGATTTTTGATCTAATCAATTTATCACAAATCCAATGATATACAAATCTAATTCAACATCATATCAACTCAACCAAATCATCAATTTAGGCAAAATAAAGCTCCAAGCCAAATTCCAAAATTAAAGTTTACAAACCCTAGAAATTAAATCATGTTTAGATCTCGCTCTGATACCATTGTTAGTGTCCTAGACATGCCACGAGATCTCTAAGCGTGATTCGTGTGTGAATAATAATAAAAAATAAGTTGAGGAAGACTTACATTGATCGGCTTGAGTTCAAAACTTTTTTGGATGTTGAAGCTCCCAAGCTCTTGGGTGAGTATTCCTATCACCATCTTTTGACTCCCTATGTGCTAGCAAGAACAAATGGAACAAATTTTATCTCCCCGGGAGAAATAAATTTGTCCAAGAGAGAGAGGGAAGCAATTGGTAAATCTTCAAAAGAAAAACCCAATTGCTTTGATGCTTCCATTCGGCAAAAGCAAAAATGCACTCAAAGTGCATTGGCATTTTTACTTCTTCAAAGGACAGGCCATCCGGCCAAGCTCAAATGAACCAGAGAGCCTTTTTGCAGGTCAGAGAGCAATTTTGCTCTTTTTCTCTTTCGGCCAATTTGGAGAGAGAAAGCATTGTTGTTTCTTTCAATCGGCCAATGAGAAGAAAAGCAATTCATTCAAATGAAAAGGCAATTCATTCACAGTAAAGGCAAAGCAATTGGCTTTATTTATTGGTCAAATTCCAAGAGCAGTAATTGCCCACAGTGCCAACTTGGAAAAAGTCAGAGAGAGAAGATCAATGCCCATTTTACATACTTTTATAAGGGTATTGCTACAATACCCTTGGATACCCAAGGGTTGGGGGAATTAAAAAACAAAAAAATGAGAGTAATTGGTTGTCACTGTCGGTTGCAACCAGTTACTCTAAAAAAAAAATAATTTAAAAATAATTTTTTATTATATAAATTATAAAATATTAATAAAAATAAAATTATGAAAAAAATTTATGGTAAATTTTTAAAAATTTATTTTTAAAAAATACTGAAAAAAAATAAAATAATATAAAAATTTTATTTTTTTATAATATTGATAAAATAAAATAATATAAAAATATATTGCATATTTATTGGTCAAAGTTGCATGTTTAATGGTAGAAGTTGCATATTTAACGGTCATAGTTGCATGTGTGATTTTTAAGGCAGATGCAATTGCATGTTATTGCTAAAGTTTCATGTTCAATGGTCTCGGTTTGCATGTTTATTGCTAAAAGTTTCATCTTCCAAATATTGCATATTTATTGGTCAAAGTTGCATGTTCAATGGTAGAAGTTGCATATTTAACGGTCATAGTTGCATGTGTGATTTTCAAGGCAGATGCAATTGCATGTTATTGCTAAAGTTTCATGTTCAATGGTCTCGGTTTGCATGTTTATTGCTAAAAGTTTCATCTTCCAAATATTGCATATTTATTGGTCAAAGTTGCATGTTCAATGGTAGAAGTTGCATATTTAACGCTCATAGTTGCATGTGTGATTTTCAAGGCAGATGCAATTGCATGTTATTGCTAAAGTTTCATGTCCAATGGTCTCGTTTTGCATGTTTATTGCTAAAAGTTTCATCTTCCAAATATTGCATATTTATTGGTCAAAATTGCATGTTTATTGCTAAAAGTTTCATCTTCCAAATATTGCATATTATTGGTCAAAATTTTTGTGTTTAATGGTGGTATTTTTCAATTAAGTAAGTTATTATGGCTAATTACGTTTGAAAAAATAATATTTCGGATATTAACTAAAGTTAATGAGCATGGAGGAAAAATTTAAATTTTTCGGTTATTACATATATCAATTTAGCATGTATACGAGTTTTATACCATTATTTTTCACTTACTATTCCAGTAATGATGGCTAATGGTTCGTATAAAAAATATTATTTTCTACTTATTTATTTATGTAAATATTAAATTTTTAATAGTATTTAGGCAATTGACTAAAGTTAATGAGCCTGTAGGAGAATTTGTTAAATAGAAATTCATGACATTAACTAAAGTTAATGAGCATGGAGGAAAATTTTTAAATTTTTTTTAAATCATTATTATTTCTTTTCAAATGTAATTAGTATGAAAATATTTTGAACTTAATTCATTACTGGAAACAAAAATGCTAAAGCAACAGTTATTTGGAATCTAATTTCGTGGCTGTGCTTCATGAAGGAGTTAATTTTCACCAACCACCCCAACCAACCAAATTCATTCTACCTCTTACATCCAGCTTCTTCAATGTGTCTGGTATCACCAGTTTGTTCAATGTTTCTATTTGGCATTCACTAAACTGTGGTTCTGCCTGCATCAGTAAGTTCAAACCATTATTTTATTTCATAAATTTTCAGTTTGTCAGCTTTCATCAGTTTTCATTAACATGTTCCTTGTTTCTATTTTCAACTGGATGTGCGATGGTTCTGATTTCATCAGTAATTACAATCCACCAGCAGATTTCATTAACTTCTTCATTGTTTCTATTTCCAACTGGACGTGCGGTGGTTCTGACTTCATCAGTATATACAATCCAGCAGCAGATGTCATAATCATAAACATGGACTGCATGGTGGTAGCACAAACATGACGAAATTAAAGAGATCAAACATGACGGAATTAAAGAGATCAAATATTATTCATTTCATACCATTAAAAATAACACACATCCTCTAATTGAAGAAATTTTGTTTTGATTGATCTTCTTCACTCCATTCCATAAAAACTGTAAACACCAAGTTGCCCAATTTTTCGATCTAATGGACCTGACATCTTTCAATGCATGCAGGTAATATGGGTTGATGTACGCGGAAGGAGTAGGACAGAGGATAGTACTGATAGCAAACAAACAAAAAAGAATAGAGAAATCATCATCTGCAGTACTAATACTGCTTAGTCTCTCAATCACAATTGCTATTGGGATCCCTTTCTTACTGGTACAATACCGGGCTCTTAACTCAGCTATGTCCTTGTCGTCTCCGTAAGTCTCAAAGTTTGAACCCTCATCCTCAATACCCATAATTGCAGTAAAAGTTTCAACGCTCATATTGTATTCAGTTCCATTAAGTGTTATTATCCCTCTCTCCGCGTCACATTGTTTAACCAACCATCTACATAACTCTTGTCGCACTCTCCCACATTTGAGACCCAAGAGGCTTCCAAATCCAAGCTCTCTTACAGCTTCTTGTTGAACACTAAATGTGGAAACCATTTTCGAGAAGCGAGTGACACTGCATCTTGATATTCCTCTGTAGTTATGGTCTTTCTCTTCTACCTTATCTACTGGATCGCGTAATATTCCAAGAGGCTCCTTTTCGTGGTTAACAGATTCCTCATTGTACTTGTTCACAAAAGCAACTTTCTGTTCCACGGTCATTTTCTTCCAATTCATTCCTATGTGACCTTTTATCTACAACCAAATAATATAGTGAAATCAAAAAATATATATAAGGTTAATAAATCAAACTATCAAGTTAAATAATAAAGAAAAGTCAAATAGTTTATTGCATACCTCTTTGGTAATTTTAAGACCTTCTTCTTTCAGCCGCTTTGCTTCGGACTTACTGTCGAGACAAGTCAAATTAATTTTGTATGTACATCATCAAATAAACTTATTTCACTATTGACACTATTTGGTTAAGTAGTAACTTACTAATAATAGCACCAAGCGTGCTTGCCCGGTCCATGCGGTTGTTCGTTCATTTCAATCCTCTTTTGTTTAACCATGGTGTTTACAACCAATGATAGAGATTATGGACTACGAATACATCAACAATGATAAGTAAATTACAATAAAGTTGGAAAAAAACTTGACAACCACGAACATCAAAGGTGGATTTAATTTAAATAGAAGATCTTTTTTTTCTTCTATTGGAATCATGAAGATCAAAGGTCAGGTTAGTTATATCATTAAGTTACTTCAGGGACCATTTTCAATTTAAGAGGTGCATTGGACGAGCTTCACTAAAAACTGCAATGGCTCAACGGCTCAGCACATTAGAAATTTGAGTTAAATGAAAATATATTAAATAATATGCTATAAATGAAACCTAAACCAAACCGATCTAAAATATTTGCATGAAAGGATCATCATCAAGGATCTCATGGCTCCCATGGCTTTAACAGTAATATGCCATACATCACGATAAAAGCAATCACATAGCTTTCAGATCAACAAATTCTATAGAATGAAGTATACAATGACACATGTGATTCCATTCTTCTACATCAACTGTGAGAGAATGCTGATTTGGAACATATTAACTCAAAAATTAGTTCTAAAATTTTAAACTAATTCAAAGATTTTTAACATAAACGAAGAAAAAGATGGTACCTTTGAATGCAAACTTATTACTAGAAAGCCAGTGGGTATAGTTAACAGAAGCCTTGTGACCCAGGAGTGTAGTCGAAATATGAGCAGTCTGTAAAACAAAAATTCTGATAATAAATAACAATAATAAACAAAAAAGGAAGAATAACTGAGTTTAAAAGCAAAGAAATGAATAAACTGAAGTAGGATTTGTGAGGACCTTGGAACTCCAATACGACGACGGCGTTTTGGGCACCGAAACAGCCTGCTCCTATGAACAATCTGACCAACGACGTGATGAGAAACGGTAGCAATGTGAGTAGGGGTGTTGTGACCAGAAGGAACGATGAGGTGTAGCAGCAACAGATTGAACAACAAAGAAATTTTAGGGCAAGAAATTTGGGGAAAAGAGATTTCAGAGATGGTGAAATCGTGAGTGAGGGATTTGAGAGAGTTGGAGAGAGAACGAAATTTATATGTAATATACATTACCGGTTTGACCGGTTATTTTTTTTTTTTCTCTTCACCGTTGGATCACCAGTAGGTGATCCAACGGTGAAGAGCCCAGGGGTATCTCATACCCCTGGGTATGTTAGACGCGCCCAAATCAGCCTATTTCTTCTTTTTATTTCAAAAGCAAAGGCCATTCCCCAAGAAAAAGTCAAACAGAGTCTTGTCTTCATAAATGGCCTTCGGCCAAATGAAAACAAAAAGAATAAATGGCCGTGGCCAATCCGGCCTAGAGCATTAAAGATTATGTTGAGTGTTTAATAAGTTTCCACCAAAAACTCATCACTCATGTCAATCATAAAAAATGACTAATAATATAAGTGAAGTGAACCCCACTTTAAATTCAAAATTTAAATGAGTTTGCTCAACACATTTTGGGCTCGGATTCGTTTAATCCGATTAAACGAATTTTTCCGTCGCGATATAATTAAATCCAATTTAATTAAATAATAATACCCAGTAAAATTATTACGAAAATCGCTCGCGAATTAATTCCAAATTAATTCGTTCGCTAAAATTAAAATCCAATTTAATTTCACATTGAAATCCAATTTCAATTAATATATCTAATATATTATTTAGCTCAATTAAATAAATTAAATAGTAAAATCTAATTTAACTATTAAATTTATTTTACCGATTAATTCCAAATTAATTGCGTTCTCTCCTCTCGACGAATTTAATCCCAGATAAATTCTCGACGCAATTAATCCCAGATTAATTCTTTCTCTGATAATTAATCTCAGATTAATTATTGCCTTAATTAATCCCAGATTAATTTTCTCTCTTTATTAATCCCAGATTAATATTTCTCTCTCATTTAATCCCATATTAATATTCTCTCTCATAATTAATCCCAGATTAATACTGTTCGAGTCAAACATCATCGGTGAATCTTTTGGATGCGACCCAAGAGATCCCTGGATATGTTGGCAGTAAATACGGTCATCGAACTATCCGAACACATGCGTACCCGGTACCACATTTCTACCGATTTACAAGACATGGTTGGCTTCTAGCAAAGCACCGTGCCTACCCAATTCTCCAGAAATATTCTGCTACGGAATACATGATCTTTGTCAGGCGTAGTATACGTAGTATTGCGTATTACGATCCAGTATCGGATGTCACATGCAAGGCCTGGGGCTGAAGTTGTGTCTGCCCCGTACGAAGCATATATCGGATCACTAGCAACTAGTCTCCTTATGATCGGAAAGTCATGACCAATTCATACTTCCCCGATGGCTATAACACTTAGAGTACCAGTTCTGTATCCCTGTGCGATCATCATCTCCATATGACTGAAGTGATACTTCCATCTTGACATCACACCTAATACACTACGATTCTCAATATACACAGAAGAGGCGTACACAGAACCTAGTAAAGCCCTGGACGACCAATACCAAAATATACTGATTGTCGCAAGTATTAGCGATGCAAGTCTCAGGTTAAGACCAAATACGCCTACCCTGATTCGGATTCCCATAGACACATAGTCATACTACCAATGGGATTCTGAGGGGTTTATCCAGAGTGAAGCTGTTTCAGTACCATCGGTAAACAGAACCTCCTATTACACTTGCATGAGTATCCAATACCAAAATATATGAGAACTATGTCGTTACGCTTCCATAACACGCACAAGTGTAATACTAGCCTATTCCGCATTATCGATGTCTAGTCTCGATAATACTACGACTAGGGATATTTAATGATTAAACCTTTATGGATTAATACTGTCTCATATCTTATTAATCCGGAAGTAATCATAAGGACTTTTATCATTTATATATCCAGGTAATCAAATTACAACAACACCATGTTCTGTACAAATAGTGATGTTATGGGTCATAATTATCCAACATTGGTTGCGAGTGAGCCACAGAAAACTCAGTGTAAGTTATGGATTCTGATGAAGTTGATACTTGGAGTGCTAATCTGAATGATACATTTTATTACTTATTAATAAAATAACTATTTTTTTCATTTCATACCTTATTAATAATATTGTCATGATGCGTATTAGATTGATGTATAAATATGCTAAGAATGACATCGACCTTAGAACAGTTTTGACACTTGATGTAAACTATTCTTAAAGTACATATTCCTAGTCGTTAGTTTTGGAATACGGTCGAATTCCTATAACTTATAAGACTAGCACATATCGTATATTGGAATTGGAGTTCCAATGGTTTAACCCGATGTATCATGAGTTTTGGAAACTCGTATAGACATGTGGGTATTCATTGAAGTGAATATTGAATGATTCACAGATGATTCCTAATAGTTGGATGTACACACCACCATCAATAGGAATCTCCTCGAGTCGAGTAGCATATGTAATACTTTGATTATATGATATCATTGATTTTGTGTAAGATCATCAACACTTTGATGTCATGTATGTCAGAAACCTTTCATGGTCTGGCCTCTAGATGTTCGTTGGGTGTGGACTGATACACTCAGTAGTCAAGTGCGAAGCAAGATAGGATCAGTCGGCCCGTATGTGTACCATAAGGGGTTTAGGTATCCATGTGAGTAAATTCACGATAAATACTTTGGCCAAAGCCGATCACCTAGGGTGGATCGCATCAGTTGTAAAGAATCGTGGACATGTCGACATGAGATGTGCGCCTTGGAAACTTGACGGTGTATTCTATGTTTCCTAAGCACAACTCGGATAGCCTACGACGGAGGGATTGTTAAACATATGTGATGACCTCGACTTGTATAGTTCAGAAAGGTCGTTCGTGTTCTTCGCGAATTCGGAGGTGGCCGAATTGCGTATATTTAGCTAGGCTTATATGACGAACGTGTCTGAACTCAGAGAGTCTCAATATGAAGAAGTGTACTCGTTGAGTACTTGGGTAGCTGATTATTTTTTATAAAAGATAATATTCGATATTATAATTATCAACTAAGATAATCAAATGTTATTGGATAACATTGATTATTTAGTTTGACCTAATTGGACTAATTGCATTAATTCAATAATTACACAAGTTTTTAATTGTAAAATTATAATTATCTCTACCATTTGAGGTTATTATGGTAATTGTAAGTATGTAATAATATGTGATTTTGGCTTGATTTAATTGGATTAAATCAAGGTGGCAGACATTTAACTAATCAATGTCCAAATCCTTGGCTTGATTTAATTGGATTAAATTAAAGTGGGAGACAATGAAGATTAGTCACACCTAATTATACATATCTGGATAAATTAGATTAAGCCCACTTAAAAGTTGATTACAACTTTTATTAATTAAAATTGCCTAAGTTTTGCTATAAATAGCAAGTTTTAGGAAGTTTTTAATTACAAGCAAATTCTTAGAGAGATTAGCCTAAGTTAGAGAAGTGTTTAGAGAAACTTGTGAGGTCTCTACAACATTTCATTTAGGAGAAATCAAGATTGGATCTTGAAGTGAAGCTTGATAGCATTGGAAACAAGATTGGATCTTGGAGTCAAACTTGCACACCTTGGAGGTTCTCCAACAATTTCAACAAAGGAGAAGTAGATTGGATCTTGCATCAAGCTTACTAGGTAATGTTTGATATTCTCCTGAGCTATGTTCATTTATGTATTAGATGCATGATCACATAGCTTAATGTTGAAATAAGGCTAATCAATTGTGTTGGATACTTTAGAAGTATAAACACAACATGCTTATAATTTAGGTCGAAGATGTTCATATTGGACATGGAACAATTAATAAGAGTTTGGAACTTTATATTAAAGCTTAGAGCTATGGCTACCATTCTAGAATCACTTGACCACCTTTGGGTGACCTAGAATTGTTCACGAGATATTTCTTATTGGGATTCTCATTTGGTTTGTGTATTGGATTCAAAAGTTACGCAAGTGCGTATTTAGAATAAATTTATGTTTTTGTAAAAATATTTGATATTTTGAAAAACTTGATTTTTATTCTATAACATGTGTTAATGTTGGTTTTGAAGTTAAAAATTAATTTTAGGTGTTTTTGAAATTTTTACGGAAGACCGGAAAAAATTAGGGTTAGAGACCCTAATTCATTCAGCTCACTGGAAGTGGAATGTGACCTAAAGGAAATGAAAAGCAAAAGAAATGAAATTAAAAAAAAAAAAGGAAGTTGATGTCTGGTGCTACAGTGCGCGCACAGTGCGCCCGTGCACTGTAGAGCGCGTACGCGCTGCGTGCGGCAATTTTATTTTACTTCGTTTTGGAGCTTCCAGACTTCGATTCAGTCTGAGTTTGTCCCTATACACTCGTAATGGAATATATCATTTTATTAAATAATTTAAAATTACACCCATACTTGATATCCTTGGGTTAGACCCGTTTCCGCTGTCCGGGACACCGATCCGACCCTAGGGGTTCCACAACTGCCCCAACAGATTCAACTTAGTAGAAATCTTCAAGTACGGCTTGGGGGAGTGGACGTAGGCATTGTTGGCCGAACCTCTATAAATCATCGGTGTTATTTTCTCTATCCCTTAACTTTTAATTATAGCAAGTTTATTTTTATATCTGCATATTAATTAGAAACTTGCTATTAGAAATATATATTGTGATTGAAAAAATTGACCTTAGTTAAATTGGAAAAGCTACTAACTTAGTAGCGTAAAATCGGCAAAGATTTTTATTTCCGCAATATTAGATCAGTACTCAATTCACCCTCTTTTCGGTATATAAAATTTATTTATTGTTTGCTTGTAGGTAATTTCATGTTCTTCCCCTTTCACTGTCACTGCTTCTTGGATTTATTTCGTGTGGTAAAATCCTCCGATAACTTATTTCGTCTCCACATACTAATCAAATTTTGCCGGCACACATTTGCCAATGCCTTTCCCTGTAATTTAAGGTAAGCAAAATGGTAATAAAATAAAATAAAATAAAAAAAAAAAAAAAAAAAAAAAAAAAAAAAAAGACTCTTGTTTGATTGATGAAAAAAAAAAAATAAATAAATAAAGCAATTGATAGAATAATTTATATAATGTTTGGAACATAATATTCGATATGATGGGAGTTGTTAATTTATTGAACCGAACGGATGAAAAAGAATGGAATGCAGCTGTAGAGGCTTACACGCAACCAGAGATGTTGTTAATTGCATCATCATCATTTTGGCCTCAACCGAAGTGATTTCTCGAACCCTCTCTTTCTATCATTGTGGGCTGATTTATATTATGATTGTTGTAAAAAAAATTAATTGATTTCGTAATTTTTTTTTCAGGGACTGTTGTAAATTTTCTTAAAAGTTCAAGTTATTCTTAACATAGGTTTTTCACTAAGTGGGTTTTTAGTAGTTTCATTGGACAGTCTACCGTAGCGAAGGTAGGGTTGATAAAAAATTCCAAATTTTAATTAAGATTTGGGACATTGTAATGTTTGATATAGGATTCAGGATAATTTATCATTCCGATTAAAATCTTCGATGGGACTTGGTATGATTTTTGTCCCAATTAAAAAATAAGGTAGAGATTTTAATGATTTTTCGTCTTAAATCCATGATGCGTCCCTACTAATTGTTTGAACATTATCAAATTCCGATCGTAATTATGTTGATCATTTAAGTCTCACGTCCTATATTGATTTTGATGATAACAAATCATATAATAATGATATTTTAGTAAAAGCACCATACAAGGAGAATGATGAAGTGCAAGCATAAAAAATGAGCTAAAGATAAAATAAATTGTTAGGAAACATAATCCCTAATATATTTACATGTTTGTCCTCTTAGGATCTAATCATACATGTATTACTATTCCTAGATTTATTTACATGCTAATTGAAATAAATCTAAGTTAATCACAACACAATTGCATACATTTCTTCTTGTAGAGACCTCTTAATCAAACTTAATTGATTGCTTAACTCAATAAGCAAATTGTCTTATTTATAGGAGGGAAACCAAGTCACTATTAGCTCACATGCATAGATTACTATTAATCATTGATTACTATTTAATCACATATATTGATTATTATGTAATCACATGTATTTGGATGCATAATGACTTTCTCTAACCCTTCCAAAAATGTTATCATCATGAGTGTACCATATGTTCCCCATTTAACATTTTACTCATTGTTGTCACTTAACAACTCTTTTTGTTACTTAATTATTTGATTAACAACTCTTATTGTTTACTTAGTAATGAAATCATTACTAATTGTTGTTATTTAACAACACCACATAATTAACTTAATAATTTCCAACATGAAATTATTACTAATTGTTGTTATTTAACAACACCAAATAATTAACAACAATTAATTTCCAACATCTCCCACTCACACATGATGAGATCAACAATTTTTATTATCTCTACAAGAATAATTCATACTTTGCAATTGTGTCGTGCGACCAGCATACTTCGAGAGCTCACTTGCTATACATCTGTTAGGAATATATAGCCGCTCGAAAAATGGATAGAACCATATTGGATTATGTATGCAGTATCCTCGATCATTTATCACATTAAATCTCTCCCGATCTCTTTTCGAATGTAATATTTATTTTGTATTCACAATCATGTTTGATCACATAGAATAACATAATTGGTCGACCAGTGAATACAAGCTAATGTGATATTATTCATATAATGATCTTTCTCCTTTCTCGAATCTCTCAACTTTGATTCAATTCGCTTTTCCAGAGATGTCCTTTCAGATTGAATCTCTCATGATCTTTCAGTAACATTCCAAGATAGCAATCATCAAATCTAAGTTTTAAGAAGCAGACAAGAGTCTAAAGGGTACAATGTGAGATTGAAATAATCTCAAGGGTCTCACACAATATCAAGACTGAGATCTTTACTTGTATTACCTTCAATAGTCGCAAATGTACACATGGTATGAAAACATGTGCTACAGTATTCTCTCCTTTCCCATGGAGGGCATGTCTCATAAAATACCGTACAGATTATAGTTCAGACAAACACAATGTCTAACTCATAACTGACATTAAGAC
Source organism: Zanthoxylum bungeanum (assembly GCA_019454045.1). Classification (NCBI taxonomy): domain Eukaryota; kingdom Viridiplantae; phylum Streptophyta; class Magnoliopsida; order Sapindales; family Rutaceae; genus Zanthoxylum; species Zanthoxylum bungeanum. The sequence continues at coordinate 32,817 of SKCR01030218.1, forward strand.
AAGTAAGGTGAAACGAACTTATTCACCTTAGGTCATATCACAGAGAAAGTGACCTCATAACGACATTACTTAATTTTCAAGCTTGAGCTCTCTAAATTATCACTAAGATAATTAGCTTAAAAATTTGTCTCATCTCCCATTAACACAAAGTAATGGAGGCGATTGCCCGTGTGAGAGAGCCAATCATTCATTTGTCCGATATACTTATCATACTAACTAATAGTATATTTGTTTAAACATGTATCAACATAATAACATGTAAGCATTGAAAACAAATATCAATGAATATTAACATTAGTAAACATTATTTGGGAAAAAATACATATCATAATATGTAAGCACATTAACATCTACGCAATCCCTGAGTTTTTACGTGTCTAACAAAGACATCTCTAGGAACAGGCTTGGTCAATGGATCTGCTACCATTTCTTGCGTAGAAATGTACTTCATGTTTACCTCTTCTCGTGCAACTATGTCTTTCACAAAGTTATATTTGGTATCTATATGTTTCGTTTTACAATGGAATTTTGGGTCTTTTATGTAGGCTATCGCTGCTTCACTATCACAGTTAACTAATACTGGACCAGAAGCTTCATTTGACATACCCAAGTGATCCAAGAACCTTTTCAACCACACATCCTCTTGTACTGCTGATGAAAATGCCAAAAATTCAGCCTTCATTGTGGATAAGGCTATACAAGATTGTTTCTTATTGCTCCATGAAATGGCACCATTGTTTAGCAAGAAAACAAAACCGGAGGTAGATTTTCTTTCATCTAAATCTCCTCCCCAGTCAGCATCAGTATAGCCTCTCAATTGCAGATCATTTCCTTGATAACACAATGAGTAATCAGCTGTCCCTCTCAGATACCTAAATATTCTTTTAACTATTTTCCAATGTGCTAGTCCTGGATTGGATTGGTATCTACTTACCATCCCAACAACGAAACAAATATCAGGTCTTGTACACAACATTGCGTACATTAAACTTCCAACTGCATTTGCATAAAGAACTTTCTTCATTTGTTCCTTTTCCTGTGGAGTTTCAGGACAAAATCTACGACTCAAAGCTTCAGTTTTCGTGATAGGAGTATCAATGGGTTTGCAAGCCTGCATTTGGAAACGTTCAAGAATTTTCTTTATATATGACTTATGTGAAAGAGATAATAAATTTTTTGAACGATTTCTTGAGATCTTAACCCCAAGAATATATGCAGCTTCACCCATATCTTTCATCTCGAAGTTAGATGATAACCATTCTTTAATGTGTTTTACAAACTCCTTATCATTTCCGGCTATAAGTATATCATCCACGTACAAAGATAAGATAATGAACTTATCTTTATTTCACTTGGTGTACACACAATGATCCTCATCTATCATTGTGAAATCATTTGAAATGATTGTATTGTGGAATCGTATATACCATTGTCTAGACGATTGCTTGAGACCATATATATACTTTAAGAGTTTACATACTTTCTCCTTTTCATTTTCTTTTATGAAACCTACTGGTTGTTCCATGTAGATTTCTTCATCAAGTTCTCCATTGAGAAAAGCAGTCTTTACATCAATTTGATGTAGTTCTAGATCCACACTTGCTACTATAGCCAGAATCAAGCGAATTGAGGCAAACCTTACAACAGGTGAAAAAGTCTCTTCATAGTCAATTCCTTCTTGTTGCGTATACCATTTTTCCACAAGTCGTTCTTTATATTTTTCGATATTGTCATAGGCATTATGCTTTATTTTAAGAACCCATTTGTTCTTGACAGCTTTGCGTCATTTGGGTAGATTAACCAATTCCCAAACTTGGTTGGACCTCATTGACTCCATCTCTTCTTCCATTGCTTTCATCCATTTTTCCTTAGCAGGACACTGAAGAGCCTCTCTTATGTTTCTAGGTTCTTCATCATCTTGAGGTAGAATCATAAAGGTTTCTCCTTTGATATCGAAATGACGTCGAAGAATGCCTATACGATTACTACGTCGCAATTGGGATTCTAGTGGTGTAACTGATTCCTCACTTTCAATATTATTCCCATTTGGATCGTGCACATTGCTCCCACTTGGATTATGTACATCACTCCCACTTGGATCACGTAAATGAGACTCGTGTGAAACTAATTCATCATTTTGAGATTCATGTGAAACAGATTCATCATGTTTTCTCAAATTTCTCTCATCACTCCCACTTGAATTAGGTAAACCCGAGTGTTCACCAATCATGTGATCTATGTGATCCTGAGTTTCATATAGAGATAAATCTTGACCTATCTCACTCTACTTAGGAAAATCATTTTCTAAAAATGTGATATTCGTGATTCAAATTCTGTCACGCCTTCACTTTCATGTTCACCTATGTAAACATATCCTTTTGATTGTTCAGAATATCTTATGAAGATACTCTTTTTTCCTCTTGGGCCTAACTTTCCATGTTTGTGAGAACGCACATCAACATAAGCCGCACAACCCCAAGGTTTTAGAAAGTGAATATCTGGTTTACGACCTGTCCATAACTCATATGGTGTGGTGGACACAGATTTAGATGGCACTCGGTTAAGTACATAGTGGCAGTTAATAATGCATCACCCCAATAGGTTATAGGAAAATTTGCTTGTGCCATCATAAACCTAACCATTTCAAGAAGAGTTCTATTTTTTCTTTCCGCAACACCATTTTGTTGAGGAGTAGCAGAAGTAGTCAACTGACGACTAATTCTTTTTTCATCACATAATTCTCTGAACTGATCAGATAAGTACTCACGACCACGGTCAGTGAGTAGTGCTTTAATTTTCTTGTCCAATTGATTTTCTGTTAAATTCATAAATTTCTTGAAACATTCTAATTCTTCGGATTTATGAGCAATCAAATAGACATAACCAAAGCGAGTAAAATCATCTATAAATGTGATGAAATAAGATGCTCCATGCTTTGCCCTGACATTCATTGGACCACATATATCTGAATGAATTAATTGTAATGGAAATTCTGCTCTTGTCCCTTTTCCAAATGGTTTTCTCGTAGTTTTTCCTGCCAGGCAATATTCACAGGTTGACAATTCTACCTTCTCAATATTTCCCAGAAAGTCTTCTTTGGCTAATTTGTTCATTCTTTGTTGGCCAATGTGGCCAAGTCTAGCATGCCACACAGTTACATCACTATCATCATTGCCAGATGAAGTAACAAACGAAAAACTGAAATTGTGATTAAAACATTCAACATTTAATACAATAAAACCATCCAGAAAATAACAAGAACCATAGTGTATTGTACCTAAGTACAAATCAACACCAAATTTATAGAAGTTCAAATTGAAACCTAAATTAACTAAAACCAACACAGAGACTAAATTTCGACGAATTTGTGGAGCAAACAATACATCATGTAGTAGTAAAGTTTTTCCACCATGCATGACTAACTTGCATGTTCCTATGCCTTTGACTTCAACCCGTGAGTTGTTGCCAACATATATCCACTTCACCCTAGGTGAAATTCACCGAAATTCCACAAAGGCATCTCTATCATTCGCTACATGGTCTGTGGCTCATGAGTCTACAGTCCACAAAGGATTAGATTCAGTTAGAAAGATTGAACTTGAAACACATATTTCATTTAAATATGCACGAAAGATATTCACCTTTTTAGGCTCAGTGCAGTCACGAGCAAAATGACCTTTCTTACCATAGTTAAAACATTTAACATTTGCCATGTTTTTCTTTTTGGTAGGACGTTTTCCTTTCCCATGTTGATTGGTTTTCTGTTTCTTTTCTGGCTTGGAAGAATTTTGTTCTTTTCTGAACTGGAACCCACCACTATAAAATTTTATTTTCTTCTTGAAACCCCCGGGTTTGCTAGTTTCTGTCATATACACTTCAGTATTTGACTTAGCGGTCGTGAGTCGGTCGCTTTCTAATTCAAGGTGACGTTTAGCATCATCAAAGGTTTTGATGCTCTCATTGTGGGTCAAATGCATCTTCATATGCTCCCAGCTATTTGGAAGAAAAAGAATTCCATTGCCCGCATTACGTTGCTGAGCAGTATGGATAATGACCTAATGAAAGAGTTCAGGAAATATGACATGGCTAAGGACATGTGGTCCACACTAGCTGAAAAGTGTTGTAGTACCTCAATAACCAAACTCAGGTCACTGACAATCAAGTTTGACACATACAAGAAACGTCCTGAGTTCACTATGTCAAAACACTTGAGGTAAATGTCAAACATGATTACTGAACTGGCAGGTGTTGGACATGTTCTTACAGATGAACAAAAAGTCCAAGACATGGAATTCTTTTTCTTCCAGGCCTCATAAGCCTATCGGTCTCGCCTGTGTTGGGCCGTAGTGCCATGTTCAGGTTCATCCATGCTCGTTTTCAAAGTTTCAAGAACCTCTTGTTCTTCTAGCACATATTGGATTTTCATGCTCCAAATTTCATAATTATCGCCATTCAGTTTCTCACCCTTGTTGAGTTCAACAATAATATTCTTTGTTGCGGAAGCCATATTAAAAAACACAAAGTTTCTACAGACATTCATGCACAATTGTTAATACTTTTTTTTTATTTTATCATGAAACGAATTATGTTTAATAAAATTATTCAATAGGGTTGGAGTCAAAAGGCCACTATGTGTCCAATCATCATCCAATTACCCAATGTAAAAATATTACCAACATAATCAATCATGTAAAATCATTTTTTAAAAATTACATAAATTCTTGGAACATCTTAATCATGCGACAATTGTACATGACAATCATTGATTTAATTACATAAATTAAATTCAACATGAAACATTCATACATATAAATACAATATTTACATGCCGTGAAGTAACAAACAATTACACACAGAAACATTAACATAGTTTTATCATAGAAAAAACTAATATCTAACACTTAAAACTTTTCCGGTTCTAGTGTTCCAACGAATAAATGTCTTAGGATAAGAATCCTTAAATTCTTGTGGCAACTCGTAATTGATCTTGGACAACCATGGGAAACCTATAGCAAATTTCGGATCCTTGCAACGTTTCCGTGACATCAAAGGAAAAATAGTATTATTTGCCTTATGTCGGAGATAGTCAATTGCTAACCTCTCAATGGCTATGTTATACTGAACACGTAGTTCTTCTGTATGAATTACTAATTTTCAAATATCAGTAAGCCTTTTTTGCCATATTTCCGGGAGAGTATTGCTTAGCAATCTGAGTCTGTTCGGTTGTCGTATCCAATTACCCTCCCATATAGATTCTTGTAACATGTTATTAAAGGTGATTATATGTGAAATCATATCATCATCTTCTTTCATCCGATAGTTATCCAGACCCAGCAACATGTCTTTCAATTTTTCACTGTGGGCGGATGTCATAACCTTTTTTGCAGTTTTTTGTCTGATCGGCATGATTTTTCTTCAATGAATACAAAGAAAAATCAATATAATGAAACACAAAGTTACATTAACTAAAATAAACATCACAAAGATATTGATTTACATAAACACAAAGTTTATATGATAAAACAAATTTATCATGGCCGATTAATACAATATGCAAAAGGACTAGACATTTAATCATGACGGATCGGAATTACCAAAGCAAACCGATACAGACATGACCAACACGGGCCAACACAGTCACACAGATGTCCACGCGCCATTCATGCGCCACAGGAGTGGCTCACGCGTCTCCACGCGCCGCCACGGGCTCCCACTCGCCCTCACTCGCCCTCACGCACCGGCCAGGCTCGGTTTACATTCACGCGCGGATGATATGTCATCCGCCTGTTCCGTGAGCGTATGACATGTCGGTTGTAAGGTTTAAGGCCAGCCGACAAGTCGGTTGTTATGGTCATGGACGACATGTCGTCCGTTTCTGTTATATTCGTACGACTTGTCGTACAGGAAAAGCGGACGACTTGTCGTCCTCTTCTCTAAACACCGGATGACATGTAGTACATCTATTCTGGGAGTGTTTTTCTGGGTAAAAACATATTCAACTAGCCAACTTCTAGGGTCCATATCTTTCTCAATTTTAATCCAAATTAAGCAAATGATATACCAAATTGAAGATCTCATGACCTAGTTTTCAAAACATATTTGAACATGCGATTATCAATTTTCTACAGAGAGTTATTATGGCTCAAAGTTGGAAGAAAATCATTTTTTAAACCAGAAGCATTTTCAACATTTTTCATGCATGTTCATGCAATTTTTGTGTAATCCAACTAGAATACATGCATTTAACCTACTGATACCAATGTTAGGAAACATAATCCCTAATATATTTACATGTTTGTCCTCTTAGGATCTAACCATACCTGTATTACTAGTACTATATCTATTTACATGCTAATTGAAATAAATCTAAGTTAATCACAACACAATTGCATACCTTTCTTCTTGTAGAGACCTCTTAATCAAATTTAATTGATTGCTTAACTCAATAAGCAAATGGTCTTATTTATAGGAGGGAAACCAAGTCACTATTAGCTCACATGCATATATTACTATTAATCCTTGAATACTATTTAATCACATGCATTGATTACTATGTAATCACATGTATTTTAATGCATAATGACTTTCTCTAACCCTTCCAAAAATGTTACCATCATGGGTGTACCATATGTTCCCCATTTAACATTTTACTAATTGTTGTCACTTAACAACTCTTGTTGTTACTTAATTATTTGATTAACAACTCTTGTTGTTTACTTAGTAATGAAATCATTACTAATTGTTGTTATTTAACAACACCACATAATTAACTTAATAATTTCCAACATGAAATTATTACTAATTGTTGTTATTTAACAACACCAAATAATTAACAACAATTAATTTCCAACATAAATCAAGAGTTAAACTCAATAAGTCTCAAGAATAAAGAAGGCATGCATACGTTTATTTATTTTTTAATCTTGTGTTGTTTGTTTAAATAAGATTTTGCATAATAAGCACTTAAGAGCTCAAATGAATTTTTCATGTGCGTGAATTATAAAATTATATGTTTTTATCAATCTTTAAAAGCTTGAATTTGAACTCAAAAGATTATCATTTCAAGCTTTTCAAACTTTAAAAATACATTTTATATTGATGTAAAAGTCCTTAATTAATTTCAAAACTTTTGGGCTTAAGTTGATTATCTTTGAAATGATGACTAAAATACAAGATTTTCAAAATCCTAACAATACAGGACATGTGGCAACTTAGGATGTCCTACATGGCAACATAGGTTGTCTCATCCTTGGCAGTTGATTTTTGAAAACCCTAAGAACATATGTATGTTCTTCGTACATAAGTCATATGTCATGTTTTTAGACTGTACGTCCATTCCTCACGACATAAGACGAATGATCTTTCATAGAAAAAGCCATAACAATTAGTTTTTAAGACCAATCATTTTGAACTTGATCCAACATTTTTAACTTGTCAATACAACACATTTTGATTAACCAAAGATCTCAAAGCTTGTTTATCCATAATCAAGTTCAAACCAAGTGCATAACTTGTCTAATTTTCTCATTTAGGAGCTTTGTTCTCCAAATCATTTGTGATTAAACATGATTGGGTCATCTTCAATCACGTGAAGAAGATTGTAGAGGTTTGATCCACACTCGAAAATTGGATTATGTCATCTTCAAGTCAGGTAAAAAAAATTGTGAGTATTTCATTGACACCCGAGAAGTCAAGTGTTTAGTGAATTTTTTTGCAGATTGTTTAGATGTGGACATAGACGGAATTGTTGAACCATGTAAAAATCTCAATGTATACTAAATCTTTCTCGTCTGTTGCAATTTAAATGTGATCACGTTGCTTATTGTTGAGATTTTGGGCATGTGCTAAATCAATGATGAAGTTGGGAGATTAAAGTATTTGAAGTGTTAAATTGAATGTGGGAGTGTAATGTTGGAATTATAAAATTGAGGTTATTTAGAATTTTGAATATTTAATTCTCAATTCACCATTTTTTTTTTTTGGATTATTTAGGCTAAATCTTAGTGGAATTTCAAGTTGATGATTGTGAATAAATAAAAAATAAACAAACTAAAAAACCTACTTCGTATTTTATTATGAGGATATTTCTTTGTTTCAATTGAAAAATCTGATAGAAATTCAAGATAATTTTTATATTAATCATATAATTGAGCCTGAATCATGATTAGAAAATCTCAACCCAACCCGACAGATCGTGATTCCTATGCAAGCAACACCTAAGACCAAGGGTTCTTTGGACCCTTAAAATTTTAAACTTTTTTTTTTTTTAATTTTAGCCGTATAAAATTAAAAATTTCAATTTTTTAATATCTAAAATAAACATTTTAATGATTTGGCCTGTGATATTTTTATTTATTATCATTTGGCTTCTTAAATTGTTATCTCTAACTTTGCCCCTGTTTGGCCACCAAACCTAAAAGTAGTATAAGCTAAAAAATCAATTTTGAGTTTTATTTACCTCACATTTTAAAATAGAAAAAAAAAATTATTTATTTTGCATGTTATGACTTTTTTGGTAATGTAATTAAAAAATATGATAAATAAATGGTTGTTCATAAATAGTGATGTGTAATTTTATTTTATACTAAAATAATTATGGTGTATTTTTTCATAATTTGAAGGTTAGTAAAAGCTAAAAATCATAACTATTACATAATATAGTTTTTTTTTTTTTAAAAAAAAATTTACGATTAAACATCATGAGTGTTTACCGTTAATCAAATATTTAAAAATTATATTTTAATCAAAAACTAGTTTTATCTTCTCACCTCGGATCAAATCACAATACCAAACATGTTCTATAACTTCACCTTATGTGTGATATGCCCATATAATATTTTAGACTTTAAATGTGACATAAATATACATAAACTCTTTTCTATTTCGATCTGAGTGGAATTTAAATTCCAAACTTTTTATATCCTAATGTTGAGAATATAAGAAGTGATAAAGAATAAAAAATTATGTAAAGTAAAGGAATCTAATTGATTTATTACAGTACTAGCTTTTGTTTGCTAGCCAGCAACCAGCAGTGCCTTGACAATATTGGACATGATGCCATTGGCATGGTGCCAATAATTAGAAGATAGACAGGTGGTGAGAAGTGAGAACGATCCAATTCACAACAGTTAAAAGGTAAAATTGTTAATTCCGAAAATCTTTTATTTATTTATTTTTTATAAGAGACTCGGCAATAGGAAACAACAAAACAGAAACAAAAATCTCAACTAGATTTGCACCTTCAAAATCACCTAATCATATGTTAAATTATCCATTGAGAGAAATCATATTAAATAGAAAATAAGTCAGTTACATCCTTAAAAATAAAACATGACCAAGGACTACTAAAGCTAAACAGCAACAGCATAAGTAAACCCAAAAGAAGATGCATTCATGTAGCATCCAGCTTGCACCAATTTGGATGTAATATTAGAAGATTGTTGCCATCATTGTCAAAAAGGAGATCACCACCTTTTGACAATGGTGCAAACCACCAAAATAGCGTTAGATGTATTTATTGAGTGATTGTAACAGTGAGCTTGAGTTTCACTATAAATTGAGAGCTCAAAACCATCCCAAAATATTAAGCTTCAAGGTAAAAAAGCTTAGAAACTATAGAGATAAGTTTTTTTGTAAAGTTTCAAACACTTGTAAATGATGTTCTTGTAATAATAGAATTCGGTTTTTCCTCATAAACACTCTTCAGTGATCAGAGAATCGCAACAAGTGGTATCAGCAGCTTTGGTTATACATTGGGATCGTAAAACCGAAGAACAGAACTCAGTTTGGAAAATTCGAGTTTTGAGAAAGTTATCAAAAATCAATTTTGAGTATACCATCAACTTTTTCACGTCGAGACAACACGGTGTTATTTTTCGGCGACCAAACGGAGATCGAAAACGTCCTCACGCACAGCCAGTCCACGCGCCAGCTGAAGGTTGAAGATGACCACGTGAGTAGCCACGTCAACGCCACATCAGCACACGTCAACGCCGAGTCAGCAGCCACATCAGCGACATGTCATCACAAGTCAGCATCGAGTTAGTGCCACATCATAAGACACGTCAACGCCACGTGTTGCCACTTCAGCTTTTCGGTCCAGTTAACAGCCACTCATCTGTCACGTGTCAGCCACATGCCAGCAACATTAGCATAACGGTCCCACTTTTCCATGTCGCCAGCCACGTGCCTGCCACTTCAGCATTATTGATAAATTTTTGTGTGCCCCCTGAAGTTTATGAAATTTATACTTTTAGCCCAGAAAATTTAGAAATTTTATAAATCGACCCCTGAGTCGGATTTGGACTAACGAAGAGTCAAATCCACCATTTTTGACTGTTTCGGACGTAACAATGACCTCCGATTTATAAAAATCATCCCCAATTTTATCCTAATTTCATTTTAAACTTAAAATGGAAATGAAAGATTATTCTTCTAGTGCGATTATCAACCTGATAACAACCAATTACTCCATCTGGAGGCCTCGAATGATAGATTATTTGCACTGTAAATATCTGTTCGATATAATCGAGGTGAAGGGAGTGAGACCATATTCTGTCAAATAGAATGACTGGAATAAACTCAACAACAGAACTATGGTCGGATCGGCAACAGTGTCTTCCACCACGTAGCACATGATACAAATGCTTAAGGAAATATGGATAAAGCTGGAAGACATGTACCATAACAAGACAGCTCAGAATAAAGCCTTAATAACGAAGCATTTAATGAAATTGAAGCTACGGAGTGGAACTTCTGTTGTAGATCACACCAATGAGTTCCAAAGTCTAGTGAACCAGTTGTCTGCAGTAGACATGCAATTGGGAGATGAAATACAAGCCCCCTTACTACTCAGTTCTCTTCCTGATAGCTGGGAGACATTGGTAGTTATTCTCAGCAATTCGGCTCCAAGAGGCAAACTTACCATGCCTATGGTAAAAGATGCCATGTCAAATTAGGAGTTCAGAAGAAAGGACGTGGGCACAGATTAGACACAAGCCCTCGTCACTGAGAATTGAGGAAGACAACGAGATAAAAATTGAGGTAGATGGAGAGGTATAAGAAAAAATAGAGGAAAATCCATAGACGGAAGGAAGCCCACTTACAAGTTCTATTATTGTGACATAGAAGGCCACTTAAAGAAGAATTACTAAAAGCTGCAACGAGAGCAGGGTCAAGATAATTCCAAGCCGAAGAACAACGATGCAGAGACACTAGCAATTGCCTCTATCTTCTCCATATATGAAGAGACATGCATTCACACCGCAACTCAAGATGTTGAGTGGGTGGTAGATACTGCAGCATTCTACCCGTCACCCCTCACAGAGATTTCTTCACAACATACAAAACATAAGACTTTGGAGAAGTGAATATGAGAAATACCAGTTTCTCTCAGATGGTGGGAATTGGTGATATTCAGATGCAAAAAAATACATGGTATACAATAATCCTGAAGGAGGTGAGACATGTTCCAGAACTTCGGCTCAATCTACTCTCGGGGATAGCCCTTGAAAAACATGACTATGCTAGCCACTTTAACAATGGCACATGGAGACTGATAAAAAGTGACATGGTCTTTTCCCGAGGGCATATTTTTGGCATTTTATACAAGACTCATGTGAAGATATGTGCAGAGAGTCTCAATGTAGCTGAAAATATGGCATCTCAAAATCTGTGGCACCAGAGACTCGGTCACATGAGTGAGAAATGGTTGTCTACCTTGCAAAGAAGGATCTAATCACTGTCTCCAAGAATTTTGCTCTAAATCCTTACAATCATTGTCTATTCGGTAAGTAACATAAAGTCTCTTTTAATTTCTCTTCTACGAGAAGATCAGAGTTGCTCAGTTTGGTGCACTATGATATTTGTGGTCTCTTAGAGGTTAATTCTCTAGGCGGTAACAAATATTTTCTGACTTTCATTGACAATGCTTCTCAAATTCTATCAAACAGATACTCAGAATCTGGCTATATTCTGCTTACTGACGAGGGGGAGCTAGAAAATTTCAAGGAATCAATATCTCATAAAGACAAAGGAAAATGGTTACATGCAATGCATGATGAAATTGAATCTCTGCAAAAGAATCATACTTATGAGATAGTCAAGGTCCCGCATGGCAAGAAGACACTGAAGAATAAATTGGTGTTCAAGTTGAAGAAAGATGGCAGCGAAAATATTGTGAAACACAAAGCCCGGTTAGTGATCAAAGGATTCCTACATGAAAAAAAGGAATCGACTTTGATGAAATTTTTTCACCAGTTGTAAAAATGGCTTCAATTCGAGTTATCATAGGATTGGTAGCCAGTTTGAACCCAGAGCTTGAACATATTGTAGGGGTTTTAGGGGCTAAATCCGGTAACGCAGCGGAAACTGTGGAAAATCAAATTTTCTGATTTCAAAATTTTTTCTCGGATTAATTAAATAAACATATTTATTTAATTATCCAATAATCAAATTATGAAATAAAATTCAAATAAATCATATTTAAGTGAATTTACCGAATTGCCCTTACACTTGGTATTTTGTCCATTTTAGTCCGAAATTGATCAAATCAATTTTGAATGATTCTAAATCATTTTTAAGATGAACTTAGCATGTTCAAAACATCAAAACACCAAGGGCAACATAAATCCCCATTTTTGGACCCATGGCCGAATGTACCACAATGGTGCCATTTTGTGCACTTTGTCATTTCATGCATCAAAACACATCAAGATGTAATCCAATGAACATGAAACTTTATATGCATAATATACACATCCAAATGCACTACATATATGAAAATCCCCAAATTTGGAATTGGTCATGAACCCTAATTTTTCAATTTCTTCAAATTGGACAAATTAGACCAAATTGGTTAAATCCAATACTTCAATCCTGTTTCTTCCATCCAATCCAAGTCTCAACATAATGAAACAACTCAAGATCAAATCTAGGTCATCTAAGAGTGGGTCAAAAACTCTAGATTAGCAACATGGTTTCCAAAACCTTAAAAGAACACTTATTACTACAATAGCCATAAGCTTCCTTCATCATACATGCTCTACACTTTCACCAAAACTTCCATCATAAAAAACACAAAGAATAAAGAAAATAATAACCTAAGAACAGCATATGTTAAAGCCTAGATCCTAAGGAACATTTTCCTTCCTAATAGTAAGTTGGAGAAACTTACTAAAATCCAAGCTTTCTTTGGTTTCTTATTTCTTTCTCACAAGCTTTCTTTGGTTTCCATTAATGGAGTTTTCTTTTAAAGTGTATTAGGTTAAGAATGAAAATGAAATGAAAAACAATATATACTTGCACAAGAAATGCCTTGGCCGAATTTCACTAATGCAAATACAAGTCTTGTAATTTCATTTTCATTTCAATTCAATTTAGTCAACTTGCATAAATATCCTAATAACACTTTATTAGATATTTAATTAAGTCAACAAAGGCAACCAAAAAATATAACTCTTATATTTTAAGGTCATGGCCGAATTTATGAAGAAAAAATAAAGAAAAATGATATTTCAATTTTAAACATTTTAAACAAATATCAAAGAAGTCAAATCCAATTTGACTACCATTTCCTTGACTTTAAAGTCAACATTAAACACTTATAATCATTTCCTAACTTTATCATTTGGTGATATATTTATATTTTAATTATATAATCTTTTAACAATTAAATAATTAAATAATTAATTAAATACAAATATATCAAATATATGTATTATATTTACCTTAAATATCTCAAATACATATATTAATGATATATGTCAAATACCTTTATTTGACTATTTATTAATGTGTATTTAATAATATCATATATTAAATACAAATACACATAATTAGGAAATGACGGTTCAGCCCGTTCGCATGTATTTTTCGTTTACGATTAAACGATTTATAAATAATTATCATTATTCATAAATGTTGCTCTAGTGCTCTACGAGTATGTTTCATTATTGAGACTCTCTATATTCAGGTATATCCGTCACGAAATCCAATTTCATGTCCATAATCTATCCACCCGTAGATTATGACGATCACGGATAAACTAGCTGAATCATACAGGTCGAGGTCATTGCATACGTATAATCCCTCCGTCACAGGTATCCAGATAATCCCAGAGATATAGATGTGAACGTCAAATCTCTATAGGTATTATCTCGTCGACTTATCTATTAGCAATCTTTAAATAACACTCGGAACTTACTTCCGATGTATACTATGGCCACAGATTTAACATACTGCTAATTATATATGGACTACCTATGCTCTGTACACAAAACTGACGGATCCTATCTTGACACACACAGGATATACTGAGGATCGGTCCACACCCAACGAACAGGCGGAGGTCTGATCTAAATAGATCGGTGACGTGACTGCCATATAAGTGTGGAGGATGTCTCATATATCCACAGTGGTATCTCAAGTCGAAGGACCACTATGTTACTCAACCCGAGAAGATTCTTATTGACGTTGGTGTTCCATCCATTAAGAATCTTCGGTGAGCCGTTCAGTGTTTATGCACTATAAACACTTACACGTCTATACGAGTCTCCCTAGACTCATGGTTCATTGGGATAAACCATCGGACCAAGTCTCGATATACGACATGTACTGGTCTCAACGGATTTGACTAACCGACCCGTGTTAGCAAATCTTGACCAGGAATTATGTTTGATAACATACATATAGCAGTGACACTTCCCAATGTCAATTACAAACTAACTTTGTAACTGTGTACTGCATTATATATTATTGGGCCTTTGTCTAATATATACATATCACTAAACCACATTTAGTTTCAATCAAATCGTAATCAGATCGAATACGTATATAAAAACAAGAGGTGCAACCACAAATAAGTAATATTATGGAAGAATAGGATGTTCGTATTCATGAATCAGACATAAATACGGTCCGGATTGGCACTCTGAGCACCAACCCCAACAATTTCTCCCACTTGCTCCAGTGCCAATCCACGGTATCATATACACATCTCAATGTGTATCATATACTCATGGCTCTCAAAAGCTCACCCAGTACTTAATAGGTAGGCAACAAAAAGCAGGTCCGCTATTACATATTGAGTTTGTCAAACAAACTCCATCGTTTCCCATAGTTAGCATCATTCATATTTTGTAGAATCTAAATTATACATTATTATGACACTGATGCTACATCAGTATCATGCTACAGCTACTAAGTTGTCCAAGTATTTAGGGTTCGAATCCAAAATACTATATGGACAACCGCAAGCACAACACCAATATAAAACTTCTAATTTATAAGGTCACTATGCAACTTCATAAGTCAATACTTCATAAGTTGCATCTAATTCCACTGAAACAGTAGAATCATTCGTGACACTCCCACTGCATCTTTTGTGAATATTTATGACGTAGACTGTCTAACGTCATAATTAGTCTCAAAACTAATGTGACCCTAATGGTTGCAGACTGTATTCTCCATGAATTAGAAACTCGTTCTTAATATCTCAAAGATCACAAAGAACGTGTTTCAAGATCCATCATATGGTCTATAGGATATCAAAATAACTCGTAACAATTACGATTAAATCAATATCTTTAATCGCACATTATAAAGTATTTATTATGTCATCATCAAATGATACATAAGATTGATTAGACATTCTAATCAATATCTCTTTCGAAAAAGGAATCATCTTTTACGAAAGATGAATACTTTATATAAGACACACAATAACTGTCCAATAGTTATACTAATTGTCATACAGATAGCCTAGTTATGTCCTTTATTAGATCATATCTAATGTACGAATAATATGAGTATCTCACAAGTCTATTGGTTTTATATCTTATATAAAACTTTATATCGTATATAACAGAGACTACTCCCACTGTTTTCACGGAGTAAAGAAGACTTAGGTAAACCTTTTTACCTCACAAACATCTCATTATTACTATAATAATGATAATGTTGTTAGGATATATAACACTAGAAATTAATTTGTACGCTCCCACTAACCCTTTTATCACATATGTATTCTATATACTTTGACAAGATCAGACAATATGACGATATCAAAAATAGAGAACACATATTTCTGGAAGACTTATCCGAGTCTACAATAGGCTCTGTAAGCTAGCACAAAACTGCGATCTCAACAGAACACAAACTCTAGGGCCATTCCAGAATGGACTCTTCAAACAAAGAAATCACAACTGATCTCTTATCTGAATAAGTCATTCAAAAAACGCCACTTTGCATTCTTTAGTTAAAATGTACAGTTTCATATTAACATTAACCAATATATCTCTAATTGTTCATTTAGTGTGACTAGAGATAAGTTTTCTCAGAATCTACAATATATTGCTGAGTATAACTTTTCTCACTGTCATACTGTAAAGGTCAAACCTTTAACAAGCTCACACTGCTTTTTCTGTGCAAACAATTAGCACATATCATGAACTAATTCATAATGAAAGCTTAATCAAGTTCAAAACTTGATCGTAGTAAGCTATGGATAATCTTAGATCTATGGTTCAATGGTGAACTTCCAGAATCGATATCAAATATCGCTTAAATTATAAGTTATAGGATAATTTTCTTCAATAAGAAAACAACATAACCATTAAGTATCAAATACTCGTAAATGATTCTGATATCCTATTAGACTTATATAGAAGATGTATAAGGGTTGTTTCATCTTATTAATTACGTAGTTCCAATTATAATTTATCATTCTCACATTTGACTTCAATAAGTCAAGTCCCTTTCTACAATAATTAACATCAGATGTTACACACCAAGTAATAAAACAATTTTATTACTTAGGATCGTAGGAAAGATATTCTATTAAATAGAATACAATATTCTATTAAATAGAATAAATGATAAACTTTTACTTATACCTCCAAGGTGTAAGTAATTTCCATTATATAACTATTATATAAAAGAAAGATTCAAATCTCAAACTTTTCAAGATTCGAATTTTCTACCTATACATATCATATATGTAACTGTAGAAATTAATGGAACATTAATTAAAGAGATGAATTAGTGTTACTGGAGCATAACCCCAAGATTATTGAAACTAATTCGGTAACATTCAATATCAAACGAATCAAATCATATAAGATTCGATTGCTCCCACTACTCAAATCCATCAAGATGGAATCGTGGAAGAATAATATTGAATATGAATCACATTCACTGAATAACCTTAGAACTAATTGCTTTAAATTCAAATGTTTGATCGTATCAAAGATCTTTGAACAGTTCAAAGACATGTAATGAATTTTAAGGATCAAGTTTTCAAAATACTTCAAATTGAATATATTTGAACAAGTCAAAAATGTTCAATCTTCGTTTCATCAGAACAGATTGAAAGTTCTTGATACTTTCAAGACTTTCAATATGTGTTCCTTCAGAAACATGTAACTAAGTTATGACAATTCATCAACTAAGTTACGAAATAAAGAAAACTACCTTAAGCAATTATTATTTATTAAACTACATACATCCAATGTATCAGTTAAATAATTTGGTGGTCCAATGACAATCATTGGTTAAACGAGATATTAATCACTTTCCTGAATACAATATTCATTAAATGGATAAGGATGTGTGGTGTGATCTCGTATCAAACCATCCTTTACCATACGGAATAAGCATCTAATGCTTAAGTGATTAAACTCATAAAGCACCGTTCTAAATTATTTATATTACCGAATAATTTTTCTTAATGTTTATCTTTACGTCAATGACACTACTAGTTATATTTAAAATATATATAACAATTGTTTATTAAGAACAAGTAACTATCCAATAGTCGCAAGTTCCGATATCAAATATCAAAACAATCGTTAACTAATATTTTTAAACAACTAGACGGGAGATCTGGTATCCAATACCTATACTTGTAGTATTTGTGAAAATCGATATTTTCAATACACAACTATACACATCTCCTTTCTTTAGCTTTACCATTTGCATTCAACTATTCACAACAATTGCAAATAATTGATTAGCAAATAGTGTCAGACACATTGCCTCTAAAGGTAATTAAAGCTAAGAAACGTCATTACTAGATAAACAAATACCTAATGAGGCTTTCTTAATGCCAGTCAAGAATCTCTAGACATGAACTAATTCAAGTCAATTCTTACTGCATAAGAAACTATTCTCTCTAAAGTATTATATCCTAAAAGGGATATCTATCTAGATTATCTATCATGACTTAGAAACTAAGTCATTAACCATCTTTATTTTTGAAGAAAATCGGAACAATAGTTCCCGATGGTTTAGACCAATCTAATAATATCATAGTCTAGTAGTATCTAGAACCTATTCTAGAATAACTGCAACCATGAGTCAAGTCAGATAACATATCATAATATGTGTGCAGTGAATTAAAAGTTTAATTCTATCTAATATAGATTAACGAAACAAACAAGCGGCAATTTCCATAATAATACACACTGCCAAAGTTAAGGAATTTTTAAACTTAGCAGTGCCTCCCACTATTTTACGTAATACCGTAATCCCCAACGGAAAAACAAGAATTCAATAATTAAATCGAATTCCATAATGGGAAGTGGACCCCATGAATATATTTCGACTCACAGCAGAGGCACGGTCTCGCCTACGTATATTCACAGGTAGACAACTCATTGTCAATCACTCACTAGTGACTCCGAGGTTCTGGTCCTGGTCGTTTCTCGTTTTCGCTGCTAAGGCAGGCCCACAAGGAGACGTACCAAGGTTAAACTCATCAATGATAAACTCAAGTTACTTGCGTAACCCTGATAGCTAGGGCACGTTCAGGATTCCGCTTTCGCTTGAATTTATCTAGTATCTAATATACATTCGGCATAAATAAATCTCTATCGGCTACACCCTCACAGCAGAGGCACGGTCTCGGATGTAGTCACGGAAAAATATTTATAAACCGTATTGACAAGACGGACCAAGAAACAAGTATTCCAAATACTAGTTACTTTAAAACCTTATTAAGCGGGGATATTCCATTAAGTGTCATACACCCTAAATCTAATCAAATTAGATTATAACATGCATGTATAAAGTCAAGAAAACATGATTAAAAATTGAATAAAACAAGCTAATCATTTTATGGAGGCCTAGAATCAGACTCGCTCTCATACCATTTTATAGGGGTTTTAGGGGCTAAATCCGGTAACACAACGGAAACTGTGGAAAATCAAATTTTCCGATTTCAAAACTTTTTCTCGGATTAATTAAATAAACATATTTATTTAATTATCCAATAATCAAATTATGAAATAAAATTCAAATAAATCATATTTAAGTGAATTTACCGAATTGCCCTTACACTTGGTATTTAGTCCATTTTAGTCCGAAATTGATCAAATCAATTTTGAATGATTCTAAATCATTTTTAAGATGAACTTAGCATGTTCAAAACATCAAAACACCAAGGGCAACATAAATCCCCATTTTTGGACCCATGGCCGAATGTACCACAATGGTGCCATTTTGTGCACTGTCATTTCATGCATCAAAACACATCAAGATGTAATCCAATGAACATGAAACTTTATATGCATCATATACACATCCAAATACACTACATATATGAAAAGCCCCAAATTTGGAATTGGTCATGAACCCTAATTTTTCAATTTCTTCAAATTGGACAAATTAGACCAAATTGGTTAAATCCAATACTTCAATCATGTTTCTTCCATCCAATCCAAGTCTCAACACAATGAAAAAACTCAAGATCAAATCTAGGTCATCTAAGAGTGGGTCAACAACTCTAGATTAGCAACATGGTTTCCAAAACCTTAAAAGAACACTTATTACTACAATAGCCATAAGCTTCCTTCATCATACATGCTCTACACTTTCACCAAAACTTCCATCATAAAAAACACAAAGAATAAAGAAAGAAATAACCTAAGAAAATCATATGTTAAAGCCTAGATCCTAAGGAATATTTTCCTTTCTAATAGTAAGTTGGAGAAACTTACTAAAATCCAAGCTTTCTTTGGTTTCTTCTTTCTTTCTCACAAGCTTTCTTTGGTTTCCATTAATGGAGTTTTCTTTTAAAGTATATTAGGTTAAGAATGAAAATGAAATGAAAAACAATATATACTTGCACAAGAAATGCCTTGGCCGAATTTCACTAATGCAAATACAAGTCTTGTAATTTCATTTTCATTTCAATTCAATTTAGTCAACTTGCATAAATATCCTAATACACTTTATTAGATATTTAATTAAGTCAACAAAGGCAACCAAAAATATAACTCTTATATTTTAAGGTCATGGCCGAATTTATGAAGAAAAAATAAAGAAAAATGATATTTCAATTTTAAAAATTTTAAACAAATATCAAAGAAGTCAAATCCAATTTGACTACCGTTTCCTTTACTTTAAAGTCAACATTAAACACTTATAATCATTTCCTAACTTTATCATTTGGTGATATATTTATATTTTAATTATATTAATCAATTAACTATTAAATAATTAATTAAATACAAATATATCAAATATATGTATTATATTTATCTTAAATATCTCAAATACATATATTAATGATATATGTCAAAAACCTTTATTTGACTATTTATTAATGTGTATTTAATAATATCATATATTAAATACAAATACACATTAATTAGGAAATGACGGTTCGGCCCGTTCGCATGTATTTTTCGTTTAACGATTAAACGATTTATAAATAATTATCATTATTCATAAATGTTGCTCTAGTGCTCTACGAGTATGTTTCATTATTGAGACTCTCTATATTCAGGTATATACGTCACGAAATCCAATTTCATGTCCATAATCTATCCACCCGTAGATTATGACGATCACGGATAAACTAGCTGAATCATACAGGTCGAGGTCATTGCATACGTATAATCCATCCGTCACAGGTATCCAGATAATCCCAGAGATATAGATGTGAACGTCAAATCTCTATAGGTATTATCTCGTCGACTTATCTATTAGCAATCTTTAAATAACACTCGGAACTTACTTCCGATGTATACTGTGGCCACAGATTTAACAGACTGCTAATTATATATGGACTACATATGCTCTGTACACATAACTGACGGATCATATCTTGACACACACAGGATATCCTGAGGATCGGTCCACACCCAATGAACAGGCGGAGGTCTAATCTAAATAGATCGGTGATGTGACTGTCATCTAAGTGTGGATGATGTCTCATACATCCACAATGGTTTCTCAAGTCGAAGGACCACTATGCTACTCAACCCGAGAAGATTATTATTGACGTTGGTGTACCATCCATTAAGAATCTTCGGTGAGTCGTTTAGTGTTTATCCACTATAAACACCTACACGTCTATACGAGTCTCCCTAGACTCATGGTTCATTGGGATAAACCATCGGACCAAGTCTCGATATACGATATGTACTGGTCTCAACGGATTTGACTAACCGACCCGTGTTAGCAAATCTTGACCAGGAACTATGTTTGATAACATACATATAGCAGTGACACTTCCCAATGTCAATTACAAACTAACTTTGTAACTGTGTACTGCATTATATATTATCGGACCTTTGTCTAATATATACATATCACTAAACCACATTTAGTTTCAATTAAATCGTAATCAGATCGAATACGTATATAAAAACAAGAGGTGCAACCACAAATAAGTAATATTATGGAATAAGGGGATGTTCGTATTCATGAATCAGACATAAATACGGTCCGGATTGGCGCTCTGAGCACCAACCCCAACACATATGGATGTTAAGACAACATTTCTCCATGACATCAATCAACTAGGTTAGCTGGGCATTACCTACGTGGCCGAGACTACCAAAGATTTGATCTTATAGTCTCTACCCGAAAGCTGGGGCAGGTTCATTATGAACCAATAGTAAATTCTTGGAGAATTGACGGCTATGCTCTAGGAGGCAGAGCCAGAGCTTCTAAAAGGGGCAAAAGGTAAAATCATCACTGTCTTCTGGGAAGAAAAATGACATATCCCAGAATGTCTGCCTAAACTGTGGCAAACGGGGTCACTGGAAATGTGACTACCGTATGGACAAGGTAGACATGAAGGAAGTGAAGACGGGAAATGCTCCGGCTTCAAATATGTTTGTCATAAACATGTTCGCTATTAGTTTCAAAATTGGATTTTGATACTATAAATGGTACATAAATATGTACTGGTGTGCAGAATCTGCTGATTAGCAGGATACTGACTTCAGTTGAGAATTATCTACGAATCAGAAACGGGACGAAAGTCGCTATTTTAACCGTAGATACCTAAGTTTAGGAACTACCCTTCGGGTGTGTACTTAAATTAGGAAACTGTTACAATGTAACTAGTTTGAATAGGAACATTATCTCTATATCAGGGTTTAACCCGTTGCGAGTATACCTTTATATTCTAGAACACTAAAGTATTTTATTTTATAAAGATGATATTGAGATAAACACATTAGATGTGAATAACAGTATTTATATTTTGAATATAAATAAATCTCAAATGTATAACATGACAAACAAATAGCTCAAACTGAATTAATCAGTTGAGACTTATTTATGGCATTGTTGTCTGGGACACATTAAACAAGACTCGTATATCCACATGACCGGCATAAACACACACGTATAACGCAAGCGCACGTATCGTTCAAGTAGTATAAAAATATCGATCCCACGAGGACTTATTTCCTACTGTTGTTATTAATTATTGAATCTATTTATTTACAAATATCTAATTAAATGGAGAATGGAATTGATTGCTTGATTGATTGAATGTAGTTTTACGCAATAAATAAATAAATAAAAAGACAAAAGAAAATACTAAGGAAAATAACAAAAGACACAAAGATCTAGGGTTATGAATCATTCTAATATCATTTAAAAGATGAAGTGATTATTTTATGTTTGTGTAATAAATCGGTTTACTAACCTGGAACACTAAATTATGTAAAAGCCTCTTCCGATGGTCAACTACAAATACCCAGTTTAACCCAATTGAACCATATGTCTATGTCAACCAAATTACCTGGATTCATTAAGATTAAGTTCCAATTATGGCTACCCCCGCCCGACAGGTATATTCCTATCCTGTAAGGAAATCTATTAAAGGGTTATCTATCCTCAAGGAAGATCGTGGGCTATTAAGTCTAAGGCTGAAACCTAAAATCCCTATGTCTAGTTCATTTTAGATTTACCATATCAATCTTATTGGTGATCAGACAACAAGAAGCATTAAGCTTAAGACTTAATAAGTAAACTTTTAAATTACCCAAACTATAAAATAATCCATTATAAACCGGTGATATTAAAAATCATCACAACCCCAGTTAACTAACACATAACTAGGGCTAGTAAAAACATAAAAGTAAAAGACATAAAGTAAAAGCTAAAAAGTAAATTACAATAAAATAAAATGCTAAGGTAAAAGGAATTACTTTTACTACTACTAATTTAGATATCTCCCATAAAATAATATATAAACTTGTGATAATATTACCAACCGACCAATCTGGCGGTATCCTGATTAAGTCAAATTAAGTCCAACCAGCTATTAAGGCGGAACCAAAATTAAATTTACCAACCGACCAATCTGGAGGTATCCTTGATTAGTCAGGTTTAAACCAGATTAAAAATGAATTACCAACCGACCAATATAGCGGTATCCCTTATTAAGTCAATATTTTAAATAGTGAATATATTATTTTTAAGGGAGATTAATCTAAACAGTAACAGTAAAAGAATTACCTTTCACCCTAGCTGGGGAAGTTACTTCATCATGGTGAATAGTAAAAACTGTAAAAAGTAAAAAGTAAAATTAAATTACTATTATTACAAAACGTAATTAAAATTATTTACAAAACTAAAAATTAAAAAAAAACTAAAAAAAACTAAAAGAAGAGAGAGAAACTCTCTCTTTAGAGATAATTGAAGAGAGAGAGAGGTGTGTCGAATTCTGAAATCTGAATCTGAATTTATAGGCAAAATTTGGTTTCCAGCGTCGCGACGCTGAAGGCTCCAGCATCGCGACGCTGGAACAGTAAGACGTGGCACAAGGACAGCTTGACACGTGGCGATTCGGATAAGAGGATGAGGTCGACACGTGGCACGGCGGCTAAGACTCAATTATTATGCTGACGTCATTGATGACGTGGCACTGTTCATGACGTCATTGGTGACATCACGCTGACGTGTGGAGGGCGATTGTCGGCACCTTTAGATCGCGACATGTGGTACCGGCGCATTTTAGCATCTTCGTTGTGATGGCGACATGTGGCACGGCGCATTTTAGCAAAGTCAAACTTCTCAAATTGTTGACCGCCGGCGCACGTTAGCAGATTCGGCGCACACGGGGCGTCGCGACGCTGAAGGTCCGGGCGTCACGACGCGAAAAAGACCAAAATATCTCTGCTAACACATTTTTGTTTGGTTTTGCCCCAAATTGCCTCTAGTGCTATCCAAACTTTATTTATCTGCAAAATAACAACAAAACACATCAAAACGTTCATAAATCTCGAGAAACAATACAAAACATTAGGTCAAATGAGTGAGAAATAGTGATATAAATACCACTCATCACCACACTTTTGAAGAGTGAATACTAGGACGGATTTGATTCTATTCAAATAATGTATACTAATCTAGTTTATTAGGCAAAGTGCCTAAAACACCTTTTACTTGGTAAAAATACAAATGCCACCGATATGTTAGCCCTCGTTCATAGTGACGTAAGTGGGCCCATGTCTAGCTAGGTTAGAGGTTGATATGAACACTTCGTAACCTTTACGGATGTGGCATCGCGTTATGGTTACGTGTTTCTTTTGAAACACGAATCGGAAAATTTTGATAAATTCAAACAGTTTCGACACGAAGTAGACAAACAAATCGGCTAAAGTATTAAACACCATGATTAGACCATGATGAAAATACTTAAGCAATAAGTTTCTCGCATACTTGAAAGAGTATAGTATTCTTTCAATGAGGACTCCTCCCGGAACACGTTAATTTGATGGTGTGTCCAAACGGAGAAACCGAATTTTATTGGACATGATAAGGTTAATCATGAGTCACTCTGAGCTACCATTTCGTTCAAGGGATACACATTAAACAGTGCAAAACTTATTTTGAATAAGGTTCCATAAAAATCTGTTTGACAGATTTCATATTAGATATGAACAGGAAAGAAACCGGGTTTCTCATTCCTGAAGATTTCGATATGTTGGGCATATGTTTGGATGATACCAAACTAGAACCCAAATCGGATAAGTGCCTAAATAGTAGGTTATCCTAGGGAAACCAAAGTATAGTACTTATACAACTCACAAAAGAACAATTTAATTGTTGCTCACCATGCAGTTTTCCTAAGAGGAATACCTATATGCAGTGGTAAGTGGGAAAAAAGTAAAACTCGATGAAAATCGGAGTAATACTTTTCAAGGCATCGATTCCTTAATGGAACATAAATAGTTCATCAATGATGAAACTGTACCAGTAATCTTCGAATACACAATAACCGCGTAGGTCAGAGAAAGTCAGAAAACAACCTGGGGTATGGGTTTCTGATCTCACCTCATAAAGATGTCAATCTTATTGAGGAAGACAAACTGACTACGTATGAGGAAGTGATACAAGGTATCGACTCCCTATTATGGCAAAGTGCCATGATGTACGAAATGGATCTCATGTATACCAACTATGTTTAGACACTAGTTGATGTACCAGAAGGCATTGTGCCTATTGGTACTATATAAGTCTTCAAGGAAGACATACATGGATGGCAACATACCAACGTACTAAGCTAGGCTCGAAAAGGTATCATTATCAACATTGTGTTGATTACGACGAAACCTTTTACTTGTTGCCATGGTTAAATCCATTTGGATAATGCTTGCTGTTACTATATGTTTCATTTATGAAATATGGCAGCTGAACGTCAAAATCGCTTTCCTTAAACGGAAACCTTTTGGAGGATGTTTACAACATCCTGACGGTTTTATCGTACCATAACAGGCAAACAAGGTTTGCAAGTTAATTCAATCCATTTATGGATTGAGGCAAGCATAGGGTTCTTGGAACTATCGTCTTGATGTAATCATAATGGTATATGATTTAATTCAAAACGAAAATGATTCTTGTGTATATAAGGAGGTTAGTGGGAGCGCACTGACAATGATTGTCCTATACAATGATGATATATCATTTCTTGGAAATGACATTCCCATAATACAATCGGTGAAAGCTTGGCTTTCATAAAAATTCTCTGTAGAACTCTTGGAAGAGACAACCTTTATTCTAGGAATAAAGATCTACTAGGATAGATCTAAAAGCTGTTGGTACTCTCCGAGAACTCGTACATTGAAATAAATGTACGCGACCTAGTGTCTAATATGCTTTGAGCATATGGAGTCACAATCAGGCCAATCCAAGTGATAGTCACTGGATTGATGTTAAGAACATCCTTTAGTATCTTAGATGAACTAATGATGCTTTCTTAAACTATGGAGAATGAGAACTTGAAGTGACTGGGTTCACTACTGCAAGTTTCCAAACAGATAAAAACGACTATAAGTCATAATAAAGGATACTATATAGTTTGAATAACGGAACAGTGAGCTGGAAATCTTCCAAGCAAGATATTGTTACCGAATAAACAACAAAAGCGGGTTATTGCTGCAACTGAGGCAGTAATAGATGCCATTTAGGTCGATAATAAATCTAATTAGATTAGATGAAGTTCTGTTAGCAGCTGAGTTAGGCTACAACATAGGCTAAAGAATTAATGGTCTCATCAAAGATCCAGATATATACTTCGATTATTCATTTGATTCATTCGGATCATACATCGTGGCGATGTGATGATCGAATAAATCGCATCAGATGATAACCTTGCAAATCCGCTGACGAAAGTATTTTCTCAGCAGAAGTTTGAGCGAACCGTACATAGTTCGGGTGTAGGACACTTGAATGATTGGCTATAGGCCAAGTGGGAGATTGTTGGACAATTATGACCCATAGCATCACTATTTGTACAGATCATGGTGTTGTTGTACAAATTAACTATATGACAAAGGAAATTGCTCTTTTATCATTTGTAATTAGATTACCAAGATATATAAATGATTAAAGGTCCTTATGATTAGTTCCAGATTGAGATGATATGAGACAGTATCAATCCATGAAGGTTTAATAATTAAATATCTCTAGTCGTAGTATTATCGAGATTGGACATCGATAATGCAGAATAGACTAGTATTACACTTGTGCGCGTTGTGGGAGCATAACAGCATAGTTCTCATATATTTGGGTATTGGATACTCATGCAAGTGTAATAGGAGGTTGTGTTTACCGATGGTACGGAAACAGCTTCGCTCTGGATAAACCCCTCGGAATTCAATTGGTAGTATGACTATGTGTCTATGGAAGTCCGAATCAGGGTAGGTGTATTTGGTTTTAACCTGAGACTTGCACCACTAATACTTGCGACAATCAATATACTTTGGTTTTGGTCATCCAGGGCTTTAACAGGTCATGTGTACGCCTCTTTTAGGTATATTGAGAATCGTAGTGTATTGGCTGTGATGTCAAGATGGAAGTATCACTCCATTCATAGTGGAGATGATGATCACGTAGGATACGGAACTGGTGCTCTTTTATGCTGCAGCTATTGGGATATTATGACTAGGTCATGTTTATCCGATTATAGAGACTAGTTACCAGAGATCCGATATGTTCTTCGTACGGGGCAAACACAATTCCAGTATCTGGCCTTGCACGTGACATCCGATACTGGATCGTAATACGCAATACTACGTATACTACGCCTGATAAAGATCACATATTCTTTTAAGAATATTTCTGGAGAATTGGGTAGGCACGGTGCTTTGCTATAAGCCAACCATGTCTTGTAAATCGGTAAAAACATAGTACTAGGTACGTACGTGTTCAGATAGTCCGACGACCGGATTTACTGCCAACATATCCGGGGATCTCATGGGTCGCTTCCCGAAGATTCACCGATGACGTATGAATCGCACATTATTAATCTGGGATTAATTGTTAGAGAGAGAAAATTAATCTGGGATTAATTACGGAGATATTTTATCTGGGATAAAATATTATTTAAAGAGAGAACGATTAATTTGGAATTAATCGATAAAATAATATATTCGATATATTATACGAAATTAGATTTCGACGCGGAATTAAAATTAGATTTTAATTCGGGCGAACGAGTTAATTTAGAATTAATTCGCTAGCGACATGAATAGTAATTTTACTAGGCATAACTATTTAATTAAATATGATTTAATTACGTCGCAACGGAAAATTTGTTAATTCAAAATTAGCGAACCCGAGCCCGGGAGTGTTTGCGGGCCCACTCGCATTTCGAATTTAAGTGCGGCCCACAAGTCACATCAAGCGTCACATCATTAATCATTCTTGTAATGTAAGTCACATCACTTTGAGTGATGTGATGGTTGTCACTTGTGATTGATAGTGGTGGTTGGAAGGCTTAAATGCCATGTACCTTTTTTGAATTTGGTATATCATTTAATTGATTTTTGAAATAAAAACCAACACAACTTCATCTCTTTCTTCTCTCCTCACATTCGGCCAAGGGTAATTTCTCTCTCAAATTTCTTGCCAAAGCCGAGAGTTGGAAGAAGGCAATAGTGAGGATTTGTTGCAAATTTTCACAAGTGCTAGCACACTTTAAGAGTCTTACGAAGGTGATAGGGAAACTCATCTATGAGCATGGAATGCACACTTAAAGCTTGGATCTTGAAGAAATCATGGAGCACAAAAATGGAGGCCAAAGCCGTGAGCTTTTTGGAGGAAAAACTGGAAGAATTTTTTGTTGTTCCTCGCATCGCAAAAGCCGATCATTGTAAGTATGATTCCGCCATACTTCTTTATTGTATTCACTTATTTTCATTGCTTGAATGTTCTTGGGACTGTAGTAGAAACCCAACAAGATCTATACAGATGAGAATCCAGCTGGCATGTTAACAAAGGTGATTACTTGGAACAAGCTAGAGTTATTCAGAGACATAATCGAGATAGCTGTTAGATGACAATTGTTTCGGAAGCAACTGGAGAGAGAGAATTGTAGTATCCATCTTGCACCAACTTAGATGCAACCTTCCAAGATTATTGACACCATTGTAAAAAAAGAGATCACCACCTTTTGACAATGGTGCAAACCACCAAAATAACTTTATGTACATTTATTGACTAGTTGTAATAGTGAGCTTGAGTTTCACTATAAATTGAGATCTGACTGAGAGCTCAAAATCATCCCAAAATAATAAACTTCAAGGAAAAAAGGCTTAGAGAGTGAGGTTTTTTGTAAATTTTCAAACACTTGTAAATGTTGTTCTTATAGTAATAGAATTCGGTTTTTCCTTATAAATACTCTTCAGTGATCAGAGAATAAAAACACACATAACCAAGCGTAAGCAACAATCAAAATTAGAATCCCAAGGGGTTGTCTCAGTGGTAAAGGTATTGAGCTTGAGTGGTTTGCTCTCTCTCAGGTTCAAGGTTGGAATTTCACTGAATGTATTTCCTTGGGGCCATGCCTCATGGTGTAAAAAGTCATAGACTTTCTTTGATTTGTGCTGGGAAACTTCTGAGAGCACGGAGTACAGATCCCGAGTATTAATCAAGGTACATGTAAACTGGCTCGGACACCCCAATTATAAAAAAAACACACCAAGTCGAGCGAGCTAGGAGCCAACACCAACCCATAAAGTCCTTGACAATAAAACGGATAATCTTATAAAGAGCCAAATCCCACCGCATAAGCGAAATTAACAAGGAGTCTAAGTCAGCAGCTAACACCATTGCCTTCATGGTATATTCTTTTCAAGAAAAAAATGATTTTAACTGCTAGATGTAACTGAGAATTGTCGTTCTTCTCTCATCGAAATTTGTAAAAGGAATGTGGATTCCCCCACAAGAAATAGAATCATGCTAAGTAACACTATCATCACAGGCTGATGATGATGGATCCCAAAGGGGTGTGGTTTGGTGGTGTATGGCTCAGAATCTCACATTGAGGTCTTGGGTTCGAATCCAGGGATTGCGTTTCTTTACCTGCTCCGCTTAAGCCCGGAATTCACTACAAGAAAATGAACATTTAGCGTACAAACATTTAGCGTCGAAATTATATTCGACGCTAATAATTACTTTTAGCGTCGATTTAGTTATTCGACGCCAAATAATAAACTTTTAGCGTTGAAACAACTTTTTGTCGTAAAAATGTAAACTTTTAACATCGAATATCCAATACGACGCTAAAATTTATAATTTTAGCATCGAATATATGTCGACGCTAAAGGTTTTTGACAATTCCACCGACACTCCCTTACATTTGGCGTTGAAATCATTTTCGACGCTAAAATTATAACTTTTAGCGTCGAACTCAAGTAATCGACGCTAAAAATGAACATTTAGCGTCGAATATTATGTCGATGCTAAAGGTTTATGACATTACCACCGACAATCCCTTTACCTTTAGCATCGAAATTTAATTTCGACGTTAAATGGCACATTTTTAGCGTCAAATTTCTTTTATTCGACGCTAAAACTATATTAAAATGCAGAACCACCAACACTTTTCCCCCATCTGCTCTTTCTCTCTTCAGCAATTTTAGTCTCTCATCTGCAAGTTTACTCACAACTCTTCTACAAGTTTTCAACAAAACTCTAATTTTTCATAAGGTCAATTTTCTTTCATCTCTCTTTATTATTTTTCCATTTATTTAAATCAGTACTCTCACTTAATTAATTTAAGTTTAATCTTTCTAAAAGATTTTGGTTTTAATTTTTTATAATTATGTTTATTACATACATTGTGTTAGTGGTTTATGATGCATATATGTAGATTAGTTAATTAACTAAATATGTTTTGTTTTGTAACTAATTAATTAATTAACTATATATATATATATATGTATGCTTAAATAAATAATTAATGAATCAGTGATGTTTATGAGTATAATATGATGTATAATAATTATATTCTTATATGTAGATGTTTGGCTGAAATTGATAGAAATTGGATGAGCTCGGTTGATAGATTGAGTACTGAATACCGTAATGGAGTGTATGAGTTCATGGAATCGGCAAAGCAACACATTGATGCATAAGGTCATATTCGGTGTCCATGTACAAATTGTTTGAATATGAAAAGGAAACGGTTAGATGAAGTTCATAATCATTTATACATGTTGGGAATATCACCAACTTACCGTACGTGGATTTATCATGGTAAGCAGTGTAATTCCCAATCACGTTTTTTTGATTCCGGTGAAGGAAATAATAGTTACAATCAACCTGCAAACGATGAGATAACCGATGCTTTGCATGACTTACAAGTTGGTCATAGTGTTGGCGGTGACATACCAGTGTTAAGTGGAAATGATCAAAATTTATTTAGTGAATTACTTGATGAGGTAAAAAAAATACCATTTGAATGTGTTGGGATGTCGATCTTGAATTTCGTTGTGAAATTATTACACATTAAAGTGATGAATAAAATGACCAACAAAAGTATTGATATGATGTTAGACTTACTGGTGCAAATGTTACCGATTGGAAGCGAATTGCCTAAGTCGTATTACGAGGCAAAGAAAATATTGCGTGATCTGGGAATGAGGTATGAATCCATTGATACTTGTAAGTATGATTGTGCATTATTTCGTTCCGAGTATGAATCACTTGAATATTTTCCAATCTGTGGTGAAAGTCGGTACAAAGTCAGTGGTATTGGGAAGAAAGTGCCTCAGAAGCTATTACGATATTTCCCATTAACACCCAGGCAGCAGAGGTTGTTCATGTCACGACACACAACTGACATGAAGTGGCATCATGAAAAGAGGATCGGTGCGGAGGGCATACTCATACATCATGCGGATGGAATCAAGTGGAAGAAATTTGATGACATGTACCCTCGTTTCGCTGAGGACCTCCGTAATTTCAGGTTAGGTCTCGCCTCTGATGGTTTTAACACATTTGGGAATATGTAAAACTCTTACAGCATGTGGCCCGTTATTGTTATTCCATATAACTTACCTCCATGGAAATGTATGAAGGATCCGTTCATGTTTATGTCATTTTTTATCCATGGTCCACGTTCCCATGGTAAAGATATGAATATTTACTTGAGACCATTAATCGAGGAGTTACAGACCTTATGGAATGTGGGTGTGCATACCTATGATGCAGCTTCTCAGCAGTATTTTCAAATGCATGCTGCATTATTATGGACCATTAATGATTTTCCAACTTATGGTTCATTATCTGGATGGAGTACTAATGGACACATGGCATGTCCAGTTTGTGCGGGTCAAACACCTTTGCAACGGTTACAGAATAAAATAGGATACACAAGACATATGAGATTTCTTGAGTTTGGTCATTGTACGTGCCAAATTTGGGCCATGGGCAAAATTGTCTTTCCAAATCGAACCCAATATCATGTAAGGCCCATGGACATAAATGCTGAATACTGGAAAGCCTAAGGTAAAGGCCAAGAAAACCCTTATTCCACTCGCGGATAAAGGATCCGCCAAATCTTTACCAAACATTTTCCACTCACCCTAAATATAATTGTATTGCTCCACTCTAATCATTAAATAAATATATCTTAGCATATAGTGGTTTATGCCAACAGCTAAAGGCAATCATTTGCACTTATAAATAGCAGCGTAAATCAAGATATAAGGCAGAGAGCTCTGAGACTGAGCCTACGAAGCTTCTTCTTCTTCTCTATTCTTTTAGCTTTATATTTCCTAACCAAATTTCTTCGCCCTCACGGCCATCCAGAGAAAGTTAAGGTAATATCAAACCTTACTTTCACATATTTACCTATTCACTGCTCATTTCATACTACTAACTTGAGCGTCGGAGTGCCCCCGGCACCCACCACACCGGTGGGTAGTCTCCTCCCGCTCACTCTACTTTGTCTTGCAGGATCGCTGATGCCCCCAACCTACAAATTCTGATTGTGGACCTCGGCCGAAATCCAGCATCCACAATTTGGCGCCCACCGTGGGGCCTTAGCGATTCATAGCAAGCAAAGACCACTCAGTCTACAATCCTCACAAACAGACACCAGATCCCATGATGGCATAATCAGCCACTCTAGAAAACATTTACGATCAATGGAAGATGAAAATTGATCCATGTAAAACTCCAGTACTAATCTCCAATAGTATCATGGAACATAATTCATTCTTTGGCCACTCAAAGGCGTGAGGCTACAACTCTTTTCAACTATCTTATTAACCCAACCTCTTTGAAGCACTCAAGAATATGGCAAGTGAAAATCCACCGTCAGTCGACTATCCATATAATCACCAGAGAAGCCATCACATTTCTCCAGCCGACCTATCATGGCAAGTCACATCGTCCATGTGAAAGGAAATGTTGGACTAACTATCTCCAATCTACATGCAGTCAAACTATCAATAAGGAAAATCTGAGCACTTTTTCCAAGAATGGCAATAATCGTCACGCGACAGAGATGAGTCCCAATCCTCTTCATACGACACGAAAGGCTTGTCATCTCCTTCAGACTATATAAAAAATTTTGTCATCTTCTCCAGTCGACCATACTCTCGTAGACCTTCTTAAGGTATTGAAGAGTAGAAACTCTCATGGACCCGTCAGGTTCATTCAACTGTAGACTCCTGCCAACTTCCATCAGTTCGGATGGAGTGTAGATTCCCATATACCTTCATCAAGAATAATGTGGTGGAAACTTTATGAGACCTTCATCCAGTCCAGTCGACTGTAGAATATGCATCACTTTTCTTCATGTTTCACGTGGCCAAAAAAAATTGTGTCCATGCTAAGGACAAATGCCATGTCAAAAAAAAACTAGAGGAGCCGAAGCCCATACTTCAACTTGCCTCAATTCCCAACAAAAACATATTACCATAAAGTTGATGCTTCATACATACAGCTACGATGCATACAAACAGACGCAAATTACCAAAAGATGATTAATCCACATGCTGCTCACTCACCTCAATAGTTAAATACCAAAATTTATAAGGCTGCCAAGATAATCACATGATGCTTCCAGTGGAGGACTTCTCGTGGCTGCAAAGAAATCCAAAGACTAGTCCCCCATGTGCGAAAAGCCCAAAAGCCGAGACCATGTATAAAGCGAAAGTGCTCATAACATACCATTCCAAACGTGTCATCCAGCCAAGCTACCAAGCGTCCGTGGCTCATCAAAAATAAAAAGTTGTGCATCGAAGCTTCCATTTGAAGAATGATACAACTCTGTTTTACTTCCTCCATATCCATGTTCATTTCGAGGACAAGCCATGACATAATTGCTTCTTTAGAGGGACTTCCTGAAAACTCAAAATCAGATCTTGATCTGTAGACACTGCCAGTCGTATTCAATGCAACTCCTTGCTGGATCAATTCGACAACTTTTGGAGAAACTGAAGAAGCATCATACTCTTTTTCAAGTTCTTGGCTAAGCCAAAACTTTGTCACTTTCATTTGATTTTCAATTTGTGTGTCAGTTTTTTCAGTACGAATGGTGCTTGCAGAGCCAATTGTTTCACAGGCAGAGAGCTTCCTTACCATCACTGTAAAATACCGAGCCAACAACTGCCAAGTATCTCGGTCCACACGCAAGACTTGACAAACAAAAGGAGGAAATGCTTCATTCGACCTGACAAGTCAAGGGCACTGTTGATACAACTCATACCTTGTCGAGTGAAAAGCCCATGTACCTTTATAATGTGGCCCTTCATGCATGCAAAGCGCGAAGGTGATACACGAATGCCATTGAAGATAGAGGCAACTCCACGTGCTGAAAAAGAAAGCCTAACTACCGTGAGGCAAGCAGCTGAATCAGGTCCAAAAGGAGGCCATTTCTCCAAGCCAAAAAAAAAAAAAAAAAAAATACATTACAAGTTGTCAAATGGTCAAGATTCCTCCAATCCCTATCATGCTTCATGTGGTTTTTTCACTCGGCAATGGAACATTACAAGCGACAAAGTAAAGCTAAAAAGGGCCGCACCAAGCGGCAAAATCAAAATCATACACACTGTCGAATCCAACCACGAGGGATTGAGATAAAAAAAAAAAAACAAGAACAACCAAGCCACTGCAAGCAAAAATACTCTTCGGCCCAGAATAAAGCCCAACCTGCCAGCCCACTAACCAAACAACACGCCCAAATCAATCTTTATCAATGAAACAAGAGTCCCACATCGCTCATTGAGCAAGAGGCCAGCCTAAGCAGTTGGCATTCGACACTACAAACATATATGAATCTCACTTTTGTAGCATAAAACCAAAACTAAGCAATAAAAATACATGCTACACCCTTCAAGCTTTGTAAATTTAATTTATTAGAAGCACATTGTCCAGACATTAGAAAGATGGTCCATACGACATTCCATGAAGGCTCAAAAGACATTGAAGGATAGTCGCCCTCTCAAGACAATAAAGATGGAGTTTCATCACATGAAAGGTTAGTAATCATCTCCACGCTACATTTATTTAATATTGCCAACTCCATACTACATAGGGAATCTTTTATATGCCTAGTAGAATGAAGAACCCCCTTAGATCTCTTTTAGATCCAATAGACCAACCTTTAGGTAGTATGGAAATTATATATGACTTTCATCAAAGTTAATTCAATTGTAGTATCATGAATTTATTCAAGTCTTGTATAATTAGTAATGACTTTGATTGACATCAATATTTTCCATACTACATAAGAAGATAATCATCTCCACACTACGTATGAAGATTATCATCCACTCTAGACTACATGGATAAATTTCCATAAACTCTGGAAAGCATTGGAATAGTCTCCTGGACCTTCATCAGGTTCATTCGACAGTAGTCTGCTGACCTTCATCAGGTCAAGTAGAATGAAATTTTCTTGGACCTCCTTTAGGTCCAATCGACCAACCTTGATCAAACTAGGTAGTATGAAAATTCTTTTGGACCTTCATCAGGTCTAGTAGAATGGGGATTCTCATGGACATGCATTAGTTTCATTCGACCGCGTCTCAGGGACCTTTGTCATTTCCATTCGACAGTAGTATCAGAGATTGGTAGAATGAAGATTCAATTATACCTTCCATCAGGTTCATTCGACCGTAGTCTCCTGACCTTCATCAGGTCAGGTAGAATGAAGATTCACAAGGACCTTCATCATGTTCATTCGACCATAGCTCTTTGGAAAGTCCATTCATAAAGTCCATTCGACCGTAGTCTCGTAGAATGGAGGCGACATTGATGGCTTTCATCAAGTTTATCTATTATGGTCTCATGAACCTTCATCAGGTCTAGGAGAGTGAGTGATGAATTCTTTGAACTTTCATAAATTTCATTCGACCGTAGTCTCATAAATCCTCATCAATTGAATGAGTAATAACCTTGATAGATATTCATCAAGTCCATGCGACATGTCCATTCGACAGTAGTCTCGTGACCTTCATCAGGTCTTGTAGTATAAAGATTCACATAGATACTCATTAGATCCATTCGACTTTACCTTATAGACTTTCATCAGGTCCATTTGATAGTCCATTCGACGGTAGTGTCATGGACTTTCATCAAGTCAGTTTGTCTCAATCGACATCCACATATGTGTAGCTTGGGACTTGTTGTGGATCCTATGTGTGAATGGTTTGATGCTTTATGTTTGTCCCATTCGACATCCACATGTGTGTAGCTTGGGACTTGTAGTGGATCTTATGCATGTATAGCTTGATATTTGATGTCTTTCCCAATCGACATCTACATAAGTGTAGCTTGGGATTTATTATGGATTTCATGCATGTATAGATTGATATTTGATATCTTTCCCAATCGACATCTACATAAGTGTAGCTTGGGATTTATTGTGGATTTCATGCGTGTGTAGCTTGATACTTGATATCTTTCCCAATCGACATCTACGTAAGTGTAGCTTGGGATTTATTGTGGATTTCATGCGTGTGTAGCTTGATACTTGATGTCTTTCCCAATCGACATCTACATAAGTGTAGCTTGGGATTTATTGTGGATTTCATGCGTGTGTAGCTTGATACTTGATATCTTTCCCAATCGACATCTACGTAAGTGTAGCTTGGGATTTATTGTGGATTTCATGCGTGTGTAGCTTGATGCTTGATGTTTTTCCCAATCGACATCTACATATGTAGCTTGGGAATTGTTGTAGATACCACATATAGTTATGACTTGAGACTTGATGTTCATCGCAGTCTACATCTACAAGCCTATATCTTGGAACTTGTTGATGAACTCATTCGACAATATACCCATTGTCCTGACCTTCATCTGGTTCAGAGGACTGGGGACATTCCCCATTGACTCATGTAGAGTCAAGTTGAAGACCTGGCCTTCATCTGGTCCAGAAGACATTGTAAACTCCTCTGGTCCTTGACCAGTAGTATGGAGATATCCTGACCTTCGTCTGGTTCAGTCGACTGGGAACATTCCCCATGGCTCAAGTAGAGTCAATATATGACCTTCAACTGGTCTAGAATAATTTGAAGACTCCTCTGGTCCTTGACCAGTAGTATGGAGATATCCTGACCTTCATCTGGTTCAGTCGACTGGGGACATCCCCCATTGGCTCATGTAGAGTCAAGTTGAAGACCTGGCCTTCATCTGGTCAGACGACATTGTAGATTCCCCTGGTCTTTTGACCCGTAGTATGGGGATTATCCTGACCTTCATCTGGTTCAGTCGACTGGGGACATCCCCCATGGCTCATAAAGAGTCAATTGATTATCCTGACCTTCATCTGGTTCAGTCGACTGGGGACATCCCCCATGGCTCATATAGAGTCAATTGATTATCCTGACCTTCATCTGGTTCAGTCGACTGGGAACATCCCTCATGGCTCATGTAGAGTCAAGTTGAAGACATGGCCTTCATCTGGTCCAGAAGACATTGTAAACTCTACTGGTCCATGACTAGTAGTATGGAGATTATCCTGAACCTTCGTCTGGTTCAGTCGACTGGGAACATTCCCCATGGCTCAAGTATAGTCAATATATAACCTTCATCTGGTCAGACGACATTGTTAATTCCCCTGGTCCTTTGACCCGTAGTATGGGGATTATCCTGATCATCATCTGAATCAGTCGACTGGGGACTTCCCCCATGGCTCATATAGAGTCAATTGATTATCCTGATCATCAACTGGATCAGTCGACTGGGGACATCCCACATGGCTCATATATAGTCAAATGATTATCCTGATCTTCAACTGGATCAGTCGACCGTTGACATCCCCTATGGCTCATAACGAGTCAAGTTCAGCACATGACCTTCATCTGGTCTAGATCCTCTGGTCCTTGACCGGCAGTATAGAGATTTTCCTGAACTTTCATCTAGTTCAGTCGACTGGGGACATTCCCCACGAATCATGCCGAGTCAAGTTGAAGACCTGGACTTCCTCTGTCCAGTTTACACTTGTCGTGTGGAATATACTCCTGAACCGTCTTATGGTTCAGTCGACTGGGGACATTCCCCATGACTTATGTCGGGACAAGTTGAAGGCTTGGACTACTCATAGTCCAGACGACATTAAATTCACTTTGTCGTATGAAATATGAACTATGCACTCTTGACAGGTACTCTTACATCTTGTTTCATTCGACATGAATAGAAATACTCTCCAAATCAAGGACTTCTTGACTTAGAGAGTAGGGGACAAACTGTACGTGCCAAATTTGGGCCATGGGCAAAATTGTCTTTCCAAATCGAACCCAATATCATGTAAGGCCCATGGACATAAATGCTGAATACTGGAAAGCCTAAGGTAAATCCCAAGAAAACCCTTATTCCACTCGCGGATAAAGGATCCGCCAAATCTTTACCAAACATTTTCCACTCACCCTAAATATAATTGTATTGCTCCACTCTAATCATTAAATAAATATATCTTAGCATATAGTGGTTTATGCCAACAGCTAAAGGCAATCATTTGCACTTATAAATAGCAGCGTAAATCAAGATATAAGGCAGAGAGCTCTGAGACTGAGCCTACGAAGCTTCTTCTTCTTCTCTATTCTTTTAGCTTTATATTTCCTAACCAATTTCTTCGCCCTCACGGCCATCCAGAGAAAGTTAAGGTAATATCAAACCTTACTTTCACATATTTACCTATTCACTGCTCATTTCATACTACTAACTTGAGCGTCGGAGTGCCCCCGGCACCCACCACACCGGTGGGTAGTCTCCTCCCGCTCACTCTACTTTGTCTTGCAGGATCGCTGATGCCCCCAACCTACAAATTCTGATTGTGGACCTCGGCCGAAATCCAGCATCCACAGTCATCATTGGCGGAGAAGTAAATTATTCAACAAGAACCTCAAGGTATGCCCAGTCCATTGTCTGGATTTGACATACTTTGCCAACATCAACATCTCAGAGACAGCACACCGGGGAACATCATAATAATAAAGATAAAAATCGAAAACGTCAGCCTGAAGAGTTGAATTGGATGAGAAATAATCTTTTCTTTGAGTTAGAGTATTGAGGGAGTCCGAGTGTGCGACATAATTTGGATATAATGCATATAGAAAAAAACATATACGAGAGTTTAGTGGGCACACTGTTCAACATTCCGGGTAAAATGAAAGATACTATAAATGTAATACCTCATTTTTTTTATTAAATTTTTATTCTTCTTATCACACTCAAACCTAACCAAAACCCCACAATTTTATATCATTACCTAAAAAATGTTTTTATGTCTATAAATCATTACAACCAAATAGTTATCCACCCCACCACTAACCCTACCTTATTATCTCCACCAAATCATATTCTATCGTATCATAATCAAACAAACATACTCACCCAATTTCTTTTATGAAGATTATATCATTCGTTTGAGGCAGTAGCTATGGAAGAAATAGGGAGTTGTAAGCTTTGCTTATGTTTTGGCTATGAGTACAATACTTTTCATGGCCATACAAGTAGTGTTTGAGTTGTGAGCTTGAGGAGTGTGTTGAAGACAATTCCATAGGAGTTTGAGAGCAATTCCAGAGAGTTTTGAGAGCAATTTCTTGGAGTTTTAGAGAGAGAAATCGAGAGCATTATCCAGAATAGAGAGAAAGTGCATAGACAGAGAGAGAATGAGACTTTTCTACGTCATCTAATATCTGTTTCCTGCATATGACCACATATGGAGCATCCTCTCTACGAGACAAAGCCATCACCGCCGGACTGCCGCCGAGACACCACCGGACGCGCCATCACTCTCCGATGACTTAATGCCCACGCGCTCTATGCACCGCTGCGCGTGTACGACACCTCTCGGGCCCAAATTTTTCCCTCTTCGAGATACGTGAGTTGGACACTTCGTTTTCCCAAATCGGACCCTCGGTTGTTGAGAAACGAGCAAAATACGGTAGTTATCGGTGTTTAATCGATCGTCGATAACCGCCGTGTTTCAGTCCCCACCATCATCATCACCGAAATCCTTGAGATATATTCTGACCAGCGGCTCCTTCATTATGAGATTTGTAGATCGTTGGAGCTTGGTACGTGATTAATACCATTTTGGGGGTGTAAATGATAGAATTTGAAAGATTTGGACTTAATTGTATATTTGCATAATTAAGTGGATAAAATTGTAAATTCTGTTTTTCAGGGGTTAATAGGTAATAATTGAGAGCTTGAGGACTTTATGGACATAGTAAGAAAGTTTAGGGGCTAAAATGGAAATTTAGAAAGTTTAGGGGTAAAATCATAATTTTGGAAAATTGAGGGACCTGATCATAATTTTATATTTTTAGATTCTTAGCGAGGATATAGACATATTAAGGACTTTTACGTGGATAAAGATAAGTACAATGCACGATGATTTCCTTAACATAATTATTTGTTGATTGATGGAAAAATTGATTAATTGAAAGTATGAGAAATACGAATTCATGATTTTTGAGATGAGATTGATGGATTGGATGTGAGATGTGATTGTATTGGATGATGTGTATTGTTGTGTTATGCTGCCGAGTTTTGTATAATAGTGGTCGGAGATGAGATGAGATGTGATGAGATATTTTACGGGATAATATGGTAAAAAAACATTGGGAGTAAGGGAGGGACTCTCCCATTGGTTTTAACTCACCCACACATATTTCTGCGAGATAATATGGTTGGAAACCTTGGGAGTATGAGAGGGACTCTCCCATTGGTTTCAATCCACTATTATACTGGACCCGGATTAGTAACTATGTTTGATGTTGTGGGATGATTGCTTGAGATGATATTATAGTATATGTTATTTTCATATATTATATTATATATACACTTATATATATCCATATTTTGTTGGTGAGGTCATGTTGAGAGTATGAGTGCTTTACTTACTGAGCTCTTTAAGCTCACTCCCATTTTCCCAAACATTTCAGATAGTTCGCAAGCAGCAACTGTAGCAGTACCAGAATTTGATCCACGTGCCACAAATGTTTTTCGAGTTGGTACAGACATTTAAGTCATCATTTGCATATTTTTAAGACTTGCGTTGTAAACCATAAAAATTGTGTATAATTCATGGATTTATAATTTATGATGTAATAATTGTACATATTTGTTTGTTTAGTTTGACATATAGAATGCTGGAGTTAAAGAAGTATGCGAACCCCTTTCTAGGGTTGGGCCCGCTCTAAGGAGGGGGTCGTGACAGTAAATGCTAGATTGGACCTACAATATCTTAGAATTCGCAGTGAATTGCATTTACAAGTTACTCATCGAGGTCTTATTAAGCCACCTGCTAGTTACGTGCTAACTCAATCAGAGAGAAAGTCATTTTGTGATTGGCTGAAAATGGTTAAATTTCTTGATGGTAGATCTGGCCGTGCATTTGCCATCCGAAGCTAGGAGGGGAGGTCTTGTCCATTACAGATGGATGTACCCCATTGAGAGGTAATATTAAATTTTAAATATTATCTTTTTAAATTTGATTTTGCATTAAAATTATTAATAATGAAAATTTATTGTAATAACTGCAGGGCTTTGGGACATTACAAACAATATATGAAAAACAAAACGCGACTTGAAAGGTCAATAGCAAAGGCGGTCTTAATCAGTGAGGCAATAACATTTTGTTCGATATACATGCAGAATATTGAAACTCATTTTAATTGTCGGCCAAGAAACTATGATGAAGATGAAAGTAATCAGCAAGATATCACAGTGTTCCATCAAAATTGCAGACCGTTTGGAGCATTATGTGTCAAATTTCTAACAATTGAGGAAGCTCAACGTGCGCATTGGTTTATATTAAGTAATTGCGATGAGTGCAAACGTACTTAACATAAGTCTTGTCGGTGCATAAATGTATTTTTATTGTCTTAAATTAACGTAACTCATTTTTTGTAGGCAACATATTACCATGCTACAATGTGGTAGTGACCACGACGTTGATAGAAGATACAAAAAAGAATTTCCTAAATGGTTTGAGGCAACTGTAAGCCATAACATTGACTGTTTATTTTTATCATAACAGTAAATATTTAATGTTTGTTATATTAACAAACAAATATTATCATGTGTTAGATAAATAACCAAGTGCAAAATGGTCAACCAGACTTGTCCTCTTCGTTAGTTGCATTGGCATATGGGCCTCAAAAGCAAGCTTACGAATACAGTGGATGTGCTGTGAACGGAGTTAGATTTCATACTGAGCAGCGAGATATTTCACATGTCACACAGAATTATGGTATTGTAGTACCGGGAGAACACTGATATGATATTGTTGACTTCCACGAGTGTTGTAATCAGTCATTGAGTCGATATACAGACCCCGACGACGTACAATGTTATTCGAATGCAAGTGGTTTAACACAAATGCCAGAAAGAGGAAAATTCAATTTAGTAATCATCTAACATCAATTAATGTTTAACGTTATTGGTACAAGAATGATCCATACATTTTTTGTACCCAAGCACGGTCTGTGATATATATGTCTGATCTAAAGTTAGGAAATGGATGGATGGTGGTAGAAAAGTTACAACATATGGGCATTTGGGACATGCATGAGAAAGATAGTGTCGAAATTTCAGATGAAGCACAAGTCTCAGACTTTGAAGTTCCTGAACAGATATTTCATTTACCAAATATACAAGTTACTGAAAATGTCACGTTAACTTGAGAA
Organism: Zanthoxylum bungeanum; assembly: GCA_019454045.1. Lineage (NCBI taxonomy): Eukaryota > Viridiplantae > Streptophyta > Magnoliopsida > Sapindales > Rutaceae > Zanthoxylum > Zanthoxylum bungeanum. Next base: position 76,004 of record SKCR01030218.1, read on the forward strand.
AATATAGAAACATTGAGATAACTCACCATTTTCAAGTTAGCGTGGAAGTAGCAAATGAAGAAGAATTCAAAGATGAAGATGAGTTCGAGTCCTTTCAGGAATCCTCAAATGCCGAAGATAATAGTGACTAATCTAGTTAGTATATGTATAATGGATGATTAATTTTTATTATATAGAGATATTAAATTTCGTGTTGACGATTTGGTTGTTGTTGTTGTTGTTGTTATTATTATTAAAAAAAATTGACGCTAAAAGCGTCGATTTTATTTCGACGCTAAATGTAAAAAATTAAATTTCCCAGAAAAAATGCCTTAATTTTTTGTTCGCCATCAACATTTTAGCATCGAAATATTCGATGCTAAAATGAAAATATTTTGACGCTAAAAGGTTATTAAAATACCCAAATCGATTTCCCCGTCACTCTCTGCTTCTGCGTGTTTTCTTCACTTCTACTCTCGATTCTCTCTCTGATTCTGGTAAGTGATCATTTCCAATTCTGCCTCTCACTTTTTAGTATGAATTAGGCCATAAAGTGGATTTCAATATTTAAGGAATCAAATGATATTGGTAGTTTTTATGGATTTCTGTATGTATGTTTGTATATTCGGCAATGAAGCTGATGAAGATTGGTTGTTTGATTGGAGTTCAAGGATATGGAACCCACTATGCATACACATGATATTCTGATGGAATCTCGATCGGTCACGGCGCGACGGGGGCTTGTTGTTCTGGAAATTCCAGAATAGCAAGCCTGTTGTTCAATTCCAGAACAACAGGCTTGCTTTTCTAGTTCCAGAATATCATGTTGTTCTGGAAATTCCAGAACAACAAGCCCCAGACGCTCCGTAAGTTGGGAGCTTGTAGTATTTGAAAAAGGCTAGTTATGAATTTATTCTAGATATGGCTTGGATTACTGTTATAAGACTTGAAGTGAATGATTTGATAAACAAGGCAACTTTTTTTGGTTGGTTTTAACTTTTAACTATTGAGAATTTCTGGATTTATTTGAAAGTTTGTGACATTAAAGATTTGATATTTTGGCATGTTTGTGTGTGTGGATAGTATCAGCCTGTTTGGTTTAAAATTAATTTATCCAGACCGGTCATGGCAAAATTCGGAGGAAATCTAGAATACGAGAATGCCTAGTCCGAATAATATACATGTATATTTGTAAAAAATCTGGATTCAAATTTTTTTATCTTATTTTTATATTTTAAATTTGGATACACACACACACATATATATCTTGCTAGTGAAATTGAGGGTGCATAACTATTATTAAAGTAATGCATTTTGATTCTTATTTTCCAGTTGACATCGGGCAATCGCAAACACGCTACTTCGACTCCATCTACATCTGCAATGACAGATGCCTCTGCTGGGGTCTCTGCTAGCATAGGTGACTCGAGTACAGCGAAGGGTCGAAGACGCACCCGTGGCCTGGGGTTGGTTAAGCACGTTAAGGCTCATGGCCGCATCCGGATAGAGATATCAGATGACAGAGAAAGATAAATCGGGCAACATTCTTCATCATTTACCAATGCCATAGGTGCTGCTGCTCGGTATGAAGCTCCCCAAAACTATGTTTCTTGGAGAAAGATACCGTGAGAGATGAAAATCAACCAGCTCTTCCTGACGCTACTTTTGAGTAAACTTACAGTATTGAGTTTTCGTTATATTATGTTATCTTTAAATTAATATTTTATACTTAATTTTTACTTGGTTGTTATTCCTGCAGGAGTGGTTCGATGTGGATCTGACCAAAATAAACGTCCAGAAATATCTTGACCACCAAATGGGAAAAATTTATAAGGATTATAGAACAAAAGTCCTGAAACCGATATTCGAAGCATATGGGCCTTTGGATGCTCCACAACACAAGCCTGATTTTATAGAGGAGCAAGATTGAACATTCTTGTGTGAGCTTTGGTCTAACGAGAAACACGAGGTAATTTTTAAAATAATACAAAATTGATAATTCTCTTCGTTTTTTTTACTTACAGTGTTGTTAAATACAGAATAAATGTCACGCAAATACGGATAATCGAAGTCACCTATGTTTCAACCACCGTGGAGGTTACAAGCCATTTATCTAACATCATGCCGAACATTCTGAGGTAAATATATAATAAATTATATTTTAACAGTTCATTAATTTTACTAATGTCCAATAATATATCAGTTTATGTTTTTTAGCAGAGTAGTACATGTGAAGTGAAATCATTTCCAGAATTTTTCTGAGTGACACACTACAATGAGAAGAAAAAATGATCAATGAAGAAGTCGAATGCTGCTACGTAAGTTTAAGTATTTAAAATAAAATAAATATTTTTTTTAAATTGATTTTTTTCTTTTCAAATTCGAACATTAACTTAATTTTTTTCAAAACAGAACGAAATGGTGGAGCTCCAGCATCAAACTCATGAGACATGGTCTGACCCTATACCAGATGAGGAGTTGTCGCAATTGGTTTTCAAGAACAACATCGGCCTTGGCACTCGTAAGAAGCCGATGTCATCTGGACGCACTATTGTTTCTTCTCAAACTGACTCGTGCCTTCGAGAGCAGCTAGCCACCACTCAGAACAGGTTGGAAAATATCGAAGACGAGCTGAAGAAGACTCGGGAGACACTACTGCAGGTCAAGGTGGACCACGAAAGAAAGATACATGAGTTCGACAGCAGATAAGGGCTTTCCGGGAGATGTTGGAGGTCTCACTCGGCCGAAGTGCATCGGGCTCGAGCGCCCCTCATCACAGCAGCAATAAATTTTATTTGCATTTGTATAAGCATTTACAACAGATAGTTTTAATAGACTATGTATTTATTGTTGGGGTTGGTGCTCAGAGCGCCAATTCCCGGTTGTATTTCTGTTAAATACTTCTGTAAAACATTATTATTATGAATAATATATGCAGTTTCTATAATTGTTCTATAGTTATTTCATTATGGTGAGACTATAAAATGGTGTTTTAGAAACTTGATTTTAGTGTTGTTTTCAAGTTTCTGACCTTGTACCACCTTTTGGCTTTTCATTTATGTTGAGTATTTGGATTTGTATATGATGCATGTAAAATACTCTTCTGTTTGACTGTGGTCGGCACTTATGTGGTCGGACCTCGTCTGGTCGGACCTAATGTGGTCGGCACTTATGTGGTCGGACCTCGTCTGGTCGGACCTAATGTGGTCGGCACTTATGTGGTCGGACCTCGTCTGGTCGGACTTAATGTGGTCGGCACTTATGTGGTCGGACCTCGTCTGGTCGGACCTAATGTGGTCGCTACCCATATGGTCGGCACTAATGTGGTCGGCACTAATGTGGTCGGCACTAATGTGGTCGGACCTAATGTGGTCGGACAAAGGGTCTTTAGTGGTCGGATTATTACTTCATCTGATTAGATCAGACACATGAGTAATTCATTTTGGGTTTAGGTGAAATCCGAATAGATTATTCATATTAGATATTGAATAATCTACTCGGTATTTTGAAAAAGTTTTGAAATACCGTTTCCGCTGCGTTACCCGGATTCACCCCCTGTAAAAAAACCCTTACAAAATGGTATCAGAGCGAGTCTGATTCTAGGCCACCAAAAATGATTATCCATCATTGAATCAATGTTTAATCATGTTTTCTTGACTTTATGCATGCTTATTGTAATTTAATTTGATTAGATTTAGGGTGTATGACACTTAGCGGAAAATCCCTAATTAATAAGGTTTGAATGTAATTATGTATTTGATGCATGTTATATGGTCCGTCTTGTCAATACGGATTATGAATACTTCTTTGTGACTACATCCGAGACTGTGCCTCTGCTGTGAGGATGTAGCCGATAAAGATTTATTTATACCGGATGTATATCAGATACTAGATAAATTCCAGTAAAAGCGGAATTCTGAACGTGCCTTAGCTGTCAGGATTACGTAAGTAACTTGAGTTTATCATTGACGAGTTTAACCTTGGTACGTCTCCTTGTGGGCCTGCCTTCGCAGCGACAACGAGAAACGGCCAGGACCGGGTACTTAGGAGTCATTAGTGAATGATCGACAAATGAGTTGTCTACCTGATGAATATACGTAGGCGAGACCGTGCCTCTGCTGTGAGCCGAAATATATTCACGGGATCCACTTTTCACTATTATTATTTAATTTAATTATTAAATATTTGTATTCTGTTTTGGGATTACAGTATTGCATGATTTAGTGGGAGGGGCATATTAGATTAAAATTCCATGATCTAGTTTATGCTTTTGATATTATATGAAACTGCTTAATTTCTGCTAACCGTTTTTCGTGATCTATATGATAGATTGGCGATGGCGGCACAATCCACAAATCAGTTTGCGCGTATGCTTGATGCGAACAAATTGAAAGGCGCTGAGAACTTTGCAGACTGGGAATTGGACTTGAGGATTGTCCTCGATTCCGAAAAACTGGGTTATGTTCTTGAGGGTCCGTTGCCCCTTGCAGTGGGTGCGGATGCTTCGGAGGAGGAACGCCAAGTTTTTGAAACTTGGAAAGATATATTAAATACTGGAGTTAATAAACGTAGTTTACCTGTAATTAATAATACTGAACTTTGGCATATGAGACTTTGTCACATTGGCGTTAAACGCCTTACCCAATTGGTTAGGAATGGTTTGATATCAGATCTTACCATTGAATCCTATCCAACTTGTGAATCCTGTATTCAGGGTAAGATGACCAAAGCCCCATTTTCAGGTGTTGGACACCGCGCCACTAACTTACTGGAACTCGTACATTCTGATGTATGGGGTCCACTAAGTCAAACTGCTCACAGTGGTTATTCGTACTTCGTTACCTTTACCGATGATTTGTCACGGTACGGTTATGTGTATTTGATGCGACATAAATCGGAAACTTTTGAAAAGTTCAAAGAGTTCCGAAAATGAAGTAGAAAAACAAACTGGTAAATATATTAAATGCCTTCGATCAGATCGAGGCGGCGAATATATGAGTGGTGAGTTCATGGATTATATGAAGGAGAATGGGATTCTCGCTCAATATACTCCTCCAGGTACACCACAACACAATGGTGTATCTGAAAGGAGAAATCGGACTTTATTGGATATGGTCCGATCGATGTTGAGTTTCACAGATTTGCCCTATTATCTATGGGGCTACGCTCTCTTAACAGCCGCACATCTTTTGAATATGATTCCTTCAAAGGCTGTTCCTACGACACCGTATCAGATATGGTTCGGTAGGAGACCGAATCTTAATTATATTAAGGTTTGGGGTTGTCCTGCCTATGTCAGGGTAACTTAGCAAGATAAGCTTTCGCCTCGAGGGAAAAAGTTTAGGTTTGTTGGATATCCTTCGAATACGAGGGGATATCTGTTCTAAGATACCGAGCATCGAAATGTATTCGTAGCTCGCTTCGCAAAATTTCTAGAAGTAGAATTTTTGTCAGATGGTGGTAATCATAGACAGGTTGAGCTTGATGAAGTCTAACCTGATAACAATGAGCCAACGGAGGAACCTGAAGTTCAAGTAGATGAAGGACCTTCAACACACACACTCCGTAGGTCGGAAAGGGTATCTAGACCTCCTGAACGCTTGTATTTGATACAAGAAAAGAGTCTGGATGTTCTCTTAGTTGAAGAGACAGATCCTTTCACCTATAGAGAATCGATGTTGGACATCGACTCCGTGAAATGGCAAAGTGCCATGAAATCCGAGATTGACTCAATGCATGAAAATCAAGTTTGGGACTTGATTCCGCTTCCCGAAGGAATTGTTCCTATCGGTTGTAAATGGGTTTACAAGAGGAAGCGCAGGCCTGACGGTAAGGTTGAAACTTACAAGGCCCGACTGGTAGCAAGAGGTTACACGCAGCGACCTGGCGTCGACTACGATGAAACTTTTTCGCCGGTAGCAATGCTTAAGTCTATCCGGATTTTGCTTTCTATAGCTGCGTATCATGACTACGAGATTTGGCAAATGGATGTCAAAACGGCTTTTCTAAATGGATTTCTTGATGAAGAAATCTATATGGAACAGCCGGAAGGTTTCGCGTCCAGCGAAACCTCGGGAATGGTATGTAAGCTTAAGAAGTCCATTTATGGACTTAAACAAGCTTCACGAAGTTGGAATCTTCGATTCGATGAGATTATTAGATCGTCTGGTTTTCTCAAGAATTCGGAAGAATCCTGTGTGTATCAGAAGGCCAGTGGGAGCATGGTCGTATTTTTAGTCCTATATGTTGATGACATCCTACTCATTGGGAATGATTTAGGTATGTTGCAAAGCGTGAAAGCGTACCTCTGTAAGAATTTCTCCATGAAGGACCTGGGAGAAGCCTCCTATGTTTTAGGGATAAAACTCTATAGAGATAGACAAAGGAAGCTGATTGGGTTATCCCAATCAACGTATGTAGATAAGATCTTGGAACGGTATAGTTTTGGTAACTGTAAGACAGCAAACATACCGTTCAGACATGGGATTCATCTTTCTAAGAAGATGTGTCCACAAACAGAAGATGAGAAGGTTAGAATGTCTAACCAACCTTATGCTTCGTGTTTGGGTAGCATAATGTATGCCATGTTATGTACAAGGCCTGATATCAGTTTCGCTGTTAGCGTAACTAGTCGATATCAGTCCAATCCAGGAAATGACCATTGGATGGCCATCAAACATATCCTAAAGTATCTTAAAGGTACTAAGGATAAGTTGATTATATATGGAGGAAACGAACTGCAAGTTAATGGGTATACAGACTCCGATTTCCAATCGGATCCCGATGATAGAAAGTCTACATCTGATTTGTCTTTACCCTTAACGGAGGTGCAGTTTGTTGGAAGAGTTCCAAACAGGGATCGACAGCTGATTCCACCACTGAGGCGAAATATATTGCAGCTTCTGAAGCTGCAAAAGAGGCTGTGTGGAGAAAGAACTTTATCACGGAATTGGGAGTTGTCCCAAGTATCGAGAATGCGATTCCGTTATATTGTGATAATACTGGAGCCATTGCGCAAGCAAAGGAACCGAGGGCGCATCAGAAGTCGAAACATGTGGAAAGCAAGTACCACATCATTCGAGAGATCGTGTCGCGAAAGGATATTGTCTTATGCAAGGTACCGAGTGAAGATAATGTAGCAGACCCGCTGACGAAGGCCATACCTCCGAATTTTTTGATAAACACGTGGAGTCGATGGGTATTAGATACAATCGATATTGGCACTAGAGCAAGTGGGAGATTTTGTTGGGGTTGGTGCTCAGAGCGCCAATTCCCGGTTGTATTTCTGTTAAATACTTCTGTAAAACATTATTATTATGAATAATATATGCAGTTTCTATAATATAATCTATCTTTCTATATGGTAAAGACGTAATGACCCTAGAATGATTAGTCATGATACAGTTGCAAAAGCGTCGCAACGGACATTGAGTAGTATCATGACGTTGTCATTCTCAGACAGTTCCTGGTCAAGGTTTACACTACTTGGTCAGTATAGTTAACCCGTTGAGACCGGTACATGTCGTATACTGGAATATATGATTCCAATGGTTTCTCAATGAACCATAAGTCTTGGAGACTAGTATAGACGTGTAGGTGTTTATAGCGGATAAACACTGAACGACTCACCGAAGATTCTTAATGGATGGTACACCAGCGTCAATAAGAATCTTCTTGGGTTGAGTAGCACTTGTGATTCTTAGACTTGAGATGCCATTGTGGGCACATGAGACATCTTCTACACTTAGACGGCAGTCACGTCACCGATCTATTTAGATCAGACCTCCGCCTGTTCGTTGGGTGTAGATAGATCCTCAGGGTGTCCTATGTGTATCAAGATGGGATCCGTCAGTTCTGTGTATCAGAGCATAGGTAGTCCATATGATTAGCAATCAGATAAAACCATGGGCCCGTGGTAAAGTTTAGAAGCAAGTTCTAAACATTCTTTTAGAGATTGCTAATAGAATAGTCGACTGGATAATCCTTATAGAGATTTGACGTTTACATCTATATCTCTGGGATTTATCCGGATACCTGTGACGGAGGAATTATACATTTGCCATGACCTCGACCTGTATGATTCAGCAAGAATATTCGTGATCGTCATAATTTACGAGTGGATAATTATGGACACAAAATTGGATTTCGTGACGGATATGCCTGAATCTAGAGAGTCTCACTAATGAAATATACTCGTAGAGCACTAATGCAACTCTTATATAAATAATATTGATTATTTATAAAGTCGTTTAAAGGTTAAACGCAAAATACATGTGATGGGACCCGATAGTCATTTCCATAATTTTTGTGTATTTGTCTTTAATACTTGATTAATTCAAATACACATTAATTAATTGTCAAAATGAGTTTTTTGACTAATATCATAAATGAATAAATGTATTTAATATTTAATGTGAATATTATATATATACTTATGTATTTGTATTTAATTAATTAATTGATTATTTAATTGTTAAATGATTAAATTAATTAAAGTATAGATATTTTAAAGTTATGATATTTGTTTTAAATGGCTAAGTTGAAATTGTTGACTTGGTTGAATTTATCATTAATTGTAATGATCATTTAATCAAGTTGCAAGTTGAAATTCAAATGAAATTAAAACAAATTTCTTGTTAATTTCCTTAGGCAATTTTCGGCCAAGGCAAAATGTTAGCAAGTATATATTGTTTTGTTTCATTTAGGGTTTAACAACCTTTCACACTTTACCTAAAACTCCATTGAAAGAAGACATAGAAGCTTGAGAGAAAGAAAAGCAAAAACAAGGAAAAGCTTGGAATTTAGTAAGTATTTCCAACTTGCCATTAGAGAGAAAAATGTTCCTCTTGTTGTGGTCTTCATCTTGTGATGTTCTTATGTTTTTCTATTCTTTATTCTATGTATTTTTGGAGAATGGAAGTTTTTGGAAAGGGTTGAGCATGTATAAAGATCATAGAATGTTACTAATGAGTTAATAAGCATTCTATTGATGGTTTAAGAAATTAGTTGCCATTCTAGAGTTATTGACCCACTCTTAGATAACCTAGAATTGTTCTATAGTTATTTCATTATGGTGAGACTATAAAATGGTGTTTTAGAAACTTGATTTTAATGTTGTTTTCAAGTTTCTGACCTTGTACCACCTTTTGGCTTTTCATTTATGTTGAGTATTTGGATTTGTATATGATGCATGTAAAATACTCTTCTGTTTGACTGTGGTCGGCACTTATGTGGTCGGACCTCGTCTGGTCGGACCTAATGTGGTCGGCACTTATGTGGTCGGACCTCGTCTGGTCGGACCTAATGTGGTCGGCACTTATGTGGTCGGACCTCGTCTGGTCGAACCTAATGTGGTCGCTACCCATATGGTCGGCACTAATGTGGTCGGCACTAATGTGGTCGGCACTAATGTGGTCGGACCTAATGTGGTCGGACAAAGGGCCTTTAGTGGTCGGATTATTACTTCATCTGATTAGATCAGACACATGAGTAATTCATTTTGGGTTTAGGTGAAATCCGAATAGATTATTCATATTAGATATTGAATAATCTACTCGGTATTTTGAAAAAGTTTTGAAATACCGTTTCCGTTGCGTTACCCGGATTCACCCCCTGTAAAAAACCCTTACATTTATTTTATTTAATAATTTTTCATTATAATAACAAATTAATTATTAGAATAAAAATAATTGTACTATTATTCAGTAATTTTTTTAAAATAATAATATTTTTTAAAATATTAAATTGAATATTACATAGCAAAAGTATGTAAAATAATAAATTTTTTATACTTTTAGCGTCGAATTATTCAACGCTAAAAGTAATAAAATAATATTTACTTAGTAATAATTTATTGATTTTAGCATAAAAAATATCGACGCTAAAATAGAACTTTTAGCGTCGAATACTTTCGTCGCCAAATATGTAATGTAGCGTCGAAAAATACACTTTGTCGTCGAAAAATTTTGGACGTAAAATCTAAGATTTTCGCGTCAAAATGTTATATTTTGACGCTAATTGTCTTTCTCATCCACATTTTGGCATCGAAATTTAGCGTCGAAATTTTTCGACGCAAATTACCCTTAGCGTCCAATCTCTTAGTTTTAGTGTCGATATATTTCGACGCTAAAGACCTTATTTTTTGTAGTGATTGGTGGTTTGGCGGTAGGTTTCCAACGATTTCAAAAAAAAAATCACAGGTTGATGGCTCTTAAGACCAAATGAACTGTGAAGATTGATTGATTCCCCTATATTATTTCCTTAATAATGTTTCCATAATAATATTTTCTTAATATTGTTTCCATAATAATATTTCCTTTAAACCCCCAATCCCCCTAAAAAAAAACTCAAGTTGGTGACGAAAGAACAAGCTTGAGGTTGCATTTTTAAATCGGATAGCAGAGTCCTGAAACCTGAAATCTTGAAACTTGGAGGCTGGAAACTGTGAGATAATTGATGAGCTTTAATGTACGATGCCCGAAGAGGGAGCCTTAAATTACGAAGCCTGAAGGAGAAGCCGAAACCCAAAAGGGAGTGAAATCCTGAGAGGGTGCCGACGCTTGAGAGAGTAGAAGCCAAAAAGTGAGCGAAATCCTGACAAAGAGCCGAAGCCAGAGAGTGAGTGAAATCCCGACAGAGAGTTGAAGCCTGAGAGGGAGCGAAATTCCGAAAGAGATCTGAAGCCCAACAGAGAGCCGAAACCTGAGAGGGAGCGAAATCCCGACAGATAGATGAAGCCCGAGAGAGTCGAAGTCCAAGAGAGAGTGAAATCCCAACAGAGAGCTGAAGTTTGAGAGGGAGTAAAATCACGACAGATTGCTGAAGCCTGAGAGAGTGTGAAATCCCAAAAACAGTAAACAAGGAAGAAGATCATGCTAACAAATGCCCATGCAAGATATTAGCAAAAGAAAGAAATGGAGAGAACAGGAAAATAAAATGTTCAATATACTTTTTGATAAGGTGAGGTTTTGAAGGCTATGACCAATGGCTTCGGTATCGACGATAACTGGCATATATATGGCAATGAATTTGCTCGCAGGTACATGCTCGGTTTCCATGAGCGTGCTGTTAGTGAAACCAGTGGCCCTGAACTGGAGGAGCTTAACATCGAGCATATTCAACGACTCTGAACAACGACGTGGCAATGATGGTGGGTAAGATGACAGTAGGTAAGAGGGCGTGTGGGGGTCACGTAATTATGGTAGCCGTGGTCCCCCATGCGCCAACGAGAATTAGAGAGAATGAAATTAGAAAAGTCAGAACCTGGTGTCTGATTCCATGTTAAAAAATGGAAGAAAATTTTGAATTCACTCTATTTTATATTTACAATGGTATGAGCCTTTATATAAGCTACATATCAAATTGAAATAGGAAAGAACTAATCCTAATAAGGATATATAATAAAATCACAAATCGTAAGGATTCTAGAAACTATATCTTGAAGATTGATTCCATAATATATGGATATTACCTTAATAATGTTTCCATACTAATATTTCCTTAATATTGTTTCTATAATAATATTTCCTTAACAGCGTCGCAACAAATGACGTCGCAAAATGAACTTCTCACGTCGTCAAATTTTACGATGCTGAATGTCATGACTTTTAGTGTCACCAAAATTTGAGGACGCGTAAAGTATGATTTAGCGTCGCCAATTTAGTGGCGACGTTAAAAAATCAATAAAAATTTCAATTTTTGTTAATTTGACTTTTAACAACACTAAAATTTTGGCCACGCTAAAAACCTTTGACTTTTAGCGTCACTAATAAAATTAACGACACTACAAAGTCAATAAAAATCATAATGTTTTTATTTTGACTTTTACCGTTGCCAAAATTTTGGCGACGTTAAAGGACAAAGTTTTTAAAAATTTTGGTCAAATATTTCCCGCATTAAGAATTAAATTTAAAATTTTGACCTTTAGCATTGGCAATGGTGACGCTAAAATGCAAAAATGTCGATGCTAAAAGTTAAAATTTTGGCGCAAATATTTCAGCTTAGTGAACACCTTTAGCTATGCCAAATTTTTGGAGACGCTAAAAATCATATTTTTCTATAAATATTCATTTTTTTTTTTTATTTCCGCTCATTCTCTCTATTTTTCACTCCTATTCATTTTTTCTTAGTTTTATTGTTTCAATTTTGTGTTTTATGTAAACATCTTATATTTTTGTTTGTAGAAAAATAAGATGAAGAGAATGAAAATGAACATGAACATGAAGATGAGGAAAGTTCAAATAAAGAAATTGAAGATGGAGATGAAGGTGAAGATGAAGATAAAGAAGATGAATTGTATTTAAATATTTCATATATTTCATATATGTAATTTATCATTTTATTTTTGTTTAAAGTAATAAATTTTGTAATTTTATATTTAATATAAATAAAAAAAATTGTAATAATTCATTTTTTGATTAATTTTCAATAAATATATTATTATTTATAATAATTTATAAATAAATATATTAGAATTTAAGAAAATAAGTTACTATAAATTAAAAATAAATTATTACAAATTATAATGGATATTATTATTATTATTTTAATTTTGACTTTTAGGGTCATCAAATTGGCATTGCTAAAAGTCATATGGCAACGCTAAAAGTTAAAATTTCGTTGTTAAAAGTTATTTTTAGCGTCGCTAAAAGTAATTTTTAGCGGCGCCACTATTGGGACGCTAAAAGTCAATATTTTTAGCATCGCCATTGTAATTGGCGACAGTAATAATCTTTAGCGTCAAAATTTTAGTATCGGTATTTTGCTCGCCGTTTGATGTCGCTAAAAATTTTGTGTCGCTAAACATGACCACGTTAAAGAGTCATATTCTTATATATACATTTGTTTCTTAATTACATAATAGCAGATATCACTTATGTTTGGTAAAATTAAGTGAAACATAAGTAAAATTCCCTTACAGGCTATAGGCAGGTTTTGGTATAAATATTTTTATTCTTATTATAAAATATTAGGATGGTTTTATTTAATTTTATAATATAAAAGAGTTTGGTTTAACGTCACCTAACATTAATGGATTTCACACACATTCTCTCAAATATAGCTACATTCATAAATTTCAACCAACAAGAAGAGAGCAAAAAGGGTTGAAATGGAGTGACATTTTCGTTAAGCTTATGAATTTGGCCATTACAAGTGCACGTTTCATGAACCCAAAAACAAATAAGATATTGATGAGCTGTTGTTGCTTTATATATACATGATTAAAAGCCGTTCATGTGTATACATATCATTTACACCTAGCATTGTCCCAAACATTAATGCAGCATTATTGATTCCTTAAGTCAGCTCCCAAATTCCAAAAGTAATAACTTATACCTTACACCTAATTATGCTTGTTTAAAGGGACAATTTGTCCTAATCTTTTAGGGCATATTGAAGCTAGCCCATGTGGTGGCTTGTGAAGACTGAGCTGGATACATACATATATATCATTAATTTACATTAAATGGTTTAATTAAAAGATTAATTATATTATATTATATTATATTATTTAGTAATTTCAATTTTAGGTAACAAAAGGGGCTCTATGAGGAATGCCTTTTCTTCTCCTAGAATTAGAATGAGTCGTGCTTCTGTACATGTCTTGTTGTCTTCCTTCACGCAATTCTTCTTCTTCTTCTTCTTCTTTAGTTGCTAATCTTCTTTGCATTCCTTCCCTTTCTTCTGATATTTCTTCCTCATTCTTGTTTCTTAAGACAAATGTTGCATCCCCTTTTTTCTTAATTCCTGCAAGCTATATTTGAAAATATAATAAAAATCAAAAATCAAAAACTACCTTTCAAAACAATTTAAGGATGTGTTGGAATTCATAATATTTATTTTTAAATTTAAAAAAGACTTATGAATAAAAAAATTTCACTATATACATAGTCAATTTATACAATAACATCAAAGTTCGATGTAATTTATCCCACCTAATAATAAAAGACTTTGTTTGATTTTGTTTAGATTCACGTAATCAATCTTAGCAACCTTGTATCAAAATTATTAAATATGTACTTTATAAATTAAGGACGCCCGATAAAAAAAAAAAATATATATATATATATATATATTAATACTTGCAGCCACTCTCATAAATTCTCAAAAAAGTTAATGTCTATCAATAAATATTTCTCTAAAAAAATACCATCAAAATTTTACATATTTGTTAATCTCATTTTGTCTATATCAACCAACCATTAACAAAACAAAATACGTTTTTCATCATTTAACAATAATCATATCAAAAGATAATCTTAAATACAGGTCTTAATTACAATATTGGCTCCGACAATAACAATGTGATAGAAATCTTGATAATATAGAAATTATGGAACAATTTTGATAAGAAATTAAGAGAGAGAAAGAGACAAGGTGACTAACCTTACATCCCAATGAACAGAACCGAAATGGGTCTAAAAGATTTCTTGCACAAATTTCACAAACATGAGAAACGCCGCATTTACTGGCAGGACCCTTCGGCTGAGGCCTCTCATTCAGAAATAGAACTCTTGCACTGTTTATCACATACGTCTGCACTTCACTTATGTCCATTACCTTCTGAATCTCAGCTACTCTAACCACATCGTGATAGGACGACCGTCTGATCTGCAAATGTACCATATTAATTAACCTGTAATGACCAGTCCCATTAGCCAAATATTGTTCATTTTGGCAGCATTTATCCTCGCAGTTTTGTTTTTGGCAGATAATATTTATATATCTAGTGGGCAAGTCATTACATTACCCACACTTTTAAAAAAAAAAAAAAAAAAAAAAAAACAGAATCAAAATTCAACAAATAGATGTATGTATACATACGCACTTGAATTACTGGATGATCCTTGTGTCTTGAAGATCGGCAGTAGAAGCAAAATGCATTGTTCATGCAATCAAGGCAGTACATATTGCATTCATTCTTAGGGGAATCTTTATGCGTAGGGCAAATGGTGAAGAATGCCGTCGATAATAATGATTCTAGCCACGGTGGCACTAACATTGTGTTTCTGTTTGGATATTAAGAGAGAGAAAAAATTATTAGTCTGTCAATTGATATAAGATGAACAAATTTTAACAATGAATGAAGAAATTTAAGCTGAGCTTGCATTACCAAAAACAAAAATAAATGTAATATTAATGGAGATATTATTTTAGATGGGGCTTGTTTGAGTTTTAGATAAGGTGATGAAAATGCTGAAACAACATAAGATTCATCAACAAAAAAACAATACGGGCATGAAGAAGACACAAAGAATGTGCTAAACTAATATAGAGGAGGTGTGATGTAACGGCTGAGATAATATGATTGTTAGGTTAAAGTGGCTTTAGGGCCGTTGGATCAGGTGGGAAAAGGCGAAAGAATTGCTTATGCAATACTTTAATTTTTGGGATCTTTGTTTGCTTCTCTCGTAAGAAGGTGGCACAAATTCGGCAAAATAGGCTACGTTTTCAGATTAGTTTAGTCTTTTACAATGATTTTTTTAAAAAAAATAATAATAATGCTATTTACGGAGAGAGAGACTCATAAAAAAAAACAATAAGGAGAAAAAAAATTTATTGGAATAAAATTTATTTTAATTAATTTAAATGCTCACGTGGGATTACTCCATGTGGCAAGAACTAGAGTGGAACTTTTATTACACGAGTTAAAATGTTTAGAATTGTCAATACATGTGAGATTTGTTTGTTTTAACTTTTAATTGAATCACTAGCAAAAGAATGGATTAAAAAAAAGGCAAAAAAGAAATGTTGGATTTTTTTTTTTTTTTTGAACAATTATATTTTTATTGATTTTTTATTGGTTAAAATGTTTAAACATTTAACTTGTTTTAAGAATGATAAATTTTTTTTTTTTTGGGTATGTTTTATCCATTTGTTGAGACTTACCATATGTATAGTTCCATTTAGTTTTTGTTTAATTAACTTTAGAAGAAATAAAAAATCAATAAATAAAAGAGGGCGAGGTTAGCCATTCACTTAGTTTTAGGCTCTCTTTGATATTATGTTTGAAAAAGTGTAATCAACAAATAATGATTTATAAATAGTAATATGTCATTTTGTTTTATGTTAAAAATATTTGTGGTGTATTTTTTTTAATATTTTGATGGTGGATAAAAAATTAAAATTTAATTTTTACAAAACTCAATTTTGAAAAAAAAAAACACGATTTATAATTGTAATTTTTAGTAGTTAACTAAATATTTGAAAACTATTTTTTGAATAAAACATAATTTTATTATCTCATCACAGTTCAAACGAATGCCAATAAGACCTTGCTAAATTGAGAAGAAATATCTCATTTCAATAATCTTTTTCTTCTTTAAAAACAATCTTATGTGTGATTAGTGTAACAGGCATTAATGCACTAATTTAATGTGGTAATGAGAATATTAATTTACAATGATAAAGTTGATTTCCATTATATACACACTATTCATTTTAAAAGCGATAAATCAAAATTATATTATTCATAAATTAAAATTTTCAGTAATTTATATGAAATATTTAATAAATTTACAGATTGAGCGAGAACAATTATCTCTTAGTGATTTCCCTAATAAGCCAATCCAATAGAATTTACTAATTAATCTATCATATCGGATCCATTTCATTTTATTCATAATATTTTCCGTACGCCAATCCAATAGAATCTAATAATTTATTCTGTCGAAGTTTCCTTCCGAGAGAGATATATAGAGCAAATGTGAAATTATGAAATCAATTTTATGAAAATTTTCATCAAAAAAATTAACAAAGTAATAAAAAGTTGTACTAATTCCTTTTTAATTAGCTCAATGAAGAAACTTACTTGTGTACTAATAAACTCAAGGAATTTGACACAACACCTAACCCTCTAATTAAATGAACATGTAAATTTTTTTTTTTTAAAAAAAAAACATATATAAATCGGCAGACAGCCACACAAAATATATATAGAATAAAAAGTGATATTATATGCAGGGGCATAACAAAAACTTGAGCGGCTTAGTCAAGTAATGCTGCGGTAAACGTGTATTTACTCTTACTTTGCTTTGCTTCAATAACTAATACTGATGGATCCCTTTATGTGAGAAAGAAGAATTGCCTAAATTTATCAACAAGTTATTTATATATTATGATATTTATTGTTAATTATTTTGATGCATTTATATAGTCTCTAATTCATCCTCCTTAGTTTTTTTTTTTTAAAAAAAAATTAATAGACCAAGTCAGCTTGTGCATTTGAAATAGTGTAAATTTTTTTTTTTTAAAATAAGAAAACTTATACGATTATCTTAAATAAATACATTATAAACTTATTGTACTGAACTATCTGGTACTATTTATTTCTTGAGCCGTCTCTTTAGAGGAAAAAAAAATAAAAGAGAATTATTCGAACAATAGCTACTAAATTAAGAAAATTTAATATTTTTACTAAAAATGTATTTTCAAGATTTAAACTCAGGACTAAGAGATAACATGTAAACACTTAATTACGGCCAAGTAATAAACATAATTGTCTTTTATTGAACATGGTTATGTAATTTGGGCTTTTAGCGTCCATTTACAAATAGTGCTATTGACACCCTTGAAATATTCTCTTAAACCCCACATCATAAGATATCCCATTTAAATAAGGTTTTAAATATTGTCCTTCTAATATAATGATTTTCCAATTTATTTTTTCTGTCTGGATAGAATGAGGTTCGATATGGTTAATTGCACATCAAAAGCTGTTTCGCTAGTTTCTCATTTCGACGAGAGACCTGCGGAAAATCGTCACAGTCTGAGAAGATTCAGCCGAGGGATTGGAGGGGGGCTCAGCCAGGTTCATTGTCAGTAGGATCTCCCGCTGCTTCTGTTGTTATTACTCTCGGTTGTCACTACGCCACCGCACCGCAGCAGCTGGGACTGTTTATTGAAGAAAGTCTTTCCTATAATAAAAAATTTTTGTTATAAGCGAGCGAATGCTGGACGTGAAATCATTTCAGTTATATGTCATCTCTAGTCCATCTTTTTTTTTTTTTTTTTTGATTACAATACAAATCTACAGATGTATAATCTGAAATCTACTGGAATATTGAATACAAACATTGAAGTACATCCAGAATTCTACGTCTACTAGAGACGAAACATCAACTCTCACTCAAATATGGGGAGAATTCTACCAATCTCAAATTGAGAGAAATTATTTTGAAGTCGAACTTGTGCTCTCTCATTGGGGAGAGCACAAGTCCACCACTGGGCCAAGAGCCCAGTGGCTAGTCCATCTCTTTTACATTCACTAAAATGCCCTTGTTTAAAATCTTATTATCGACACACGGCTGATCTTTATTGGTCCACGTGTCTTAATATTTTATGCTCTTATGGACAAATAAAAGCTAGACATAATTTTATTCAAGCTATTATATTTTCTCATAATTATGCAAAAATAACAGATTTGTCATTAAATTTTAATCCCACCACTTAGAAAAATACACGTAGACCGGCCGGCGGTTCGGTTCCGGTTTGGAACCGAACCGGCCGGTTTTAACGGTTCCACAAGTGTGGAACCGGAACCGTAAACCAAACCGGGTTCGGTTTACTGGTTTTTTTTAATTTTTTTTAAATTTTAATAATAAATTTTAAAAAATATAAAAAAATTCTATAATCGTAATGTTTTTCAAACCATCACATCATTTTTATAGAATCTTTTTTATAAAATTCTTTTAACATAAAATCTTTTTTATAGCCACTATTGGCTAGTGCTTTTTCTTTATATAAGCGATGTGAGATATTTGTTATTTGGCTATTGTGTCCCACATCGCTTATATGAAGAAGTCATTAACCAAGAGTTGGTTATAAAAAGGATGTGGACATTCATGTTTTAGTAGTGCAATTTTAAACCTCGTTATTATTAATAAAAAAAATTTTGAGATTTACTTGTGGAACCTTACGGTTCCAAGTAATTTTATTTATTTTTTTTAATTTCGGTTCCGGTTGAAACCGTTGGAACCGTTCAGTTCCAGCGGTTCCAACCGGTTCGGTCAGAGTGAGAACCCTAACCGAACCGGTCAGGTTCCGGTTCGGTTCCGGAACCGGAACTGTTCGGTTCCAACCGGTCAGGTTCCGGTTCGGTTCCGGTTCCGAACCGGAACCTTGGCCGGATCTAAATACACGTGTTATTTAAATGTTAAAAATTATGATATATTTGGTTAAGTGACATTTACTCGCGGAAATGTTATTGACTAATATTCATTCTCTAAATAAGATCGAAATTCAGTGTTAAAACTGAATTTATGCTAAGCACTAAATCAACTGTTATGATTTATTTAATGCAAGTCTTACGTGAGTTTCATTTATCTCTTGACCGTTGATCTCATTCTCAGCAACAACTCATCTCAATACTGAATTGTACTTTCTCTGATTATTAGCCTACTAACCTGTAACGAATTTCTTTTTTAATATTCATTTATCCTCTTTAGCTTTTCATAAATTACTATAGCTCTGTTTATTACTTCATATATTATCAAATAACAATACACGTTTATCAGTCGAATGATATATGTCGTGCATCTTGAAAAATGTCCTTTACAATAAGATGATAACATGAAAAATGTGTTTAAAGTCCCTGGCTTATATCGTTTAGCTCCTTTAGCTTTTCTTAGATTACTCTTTATTTATTACTTTCTATATGATTAACATTATAGCACGAATATTTGCCACTAATTCATTATGTAATGATTTGATATAAATAACCCATTACCCTTGTCCATGAAACTTTTATGAGCCCCATCCACTGCAACTATCCATTTTATACGCCCAGTAATTTGTTTGTGGATAGAACTTATGCAGAAACCTTTGGACACACACTAATGAATCTATAACATTCCGATCCGATACACTTGTAAAACTGAGAGACAATTTTGACTAATATGATGTGAATATTGTTAACGATACAATCACGTGATGGATTTTGATGACGTCAATACTTGAAGTCTTCGACGCACATTAGCGAGACATTACAAAAAGATGTCGAAGCACGTTGGTGGTGAAGAGCGTGAATGTGAAGACTAGCGGCAGATAGAAGACAATCTTACTTAGTCTTAACTTAGAGTTTTAAAATGTAATGTGAATTGTTTATCTAAGTATCTAAACTCATAGGACACATGCACATTCATATAGATGCATTATGGTCATGTGTAAAATATTTTAAACCTTCAATTCATGCATTTTGTACTGTGACCGGCATACCGGTGACTATACCGTTCTAATGCTCTGTTTTGCATAGCTACTGGAACCGGCATGCATCAAACCGGCCACCATACCGGTGAGCCTATGCCTTTCATACATACTAGAACCGGCACGGACCATACCGGTCCATATACCGGTGAGCCTATTGATGTTGCAAGCTCACTGGAACCGGTGAGGACCATACTAGTCCACATACCGGTGACCATATCGGCCTAACGGCTATATTTAAAACGGTAATATAGCCGTTAAGAGCCGTTGTCATGCTAGACTGGCATACCGGTGTATGGAGACCGGCATACCGGTCTCAGACAGGGGAAATGTGTTAGGGTTGGTGCTCGGAGTGCCAATCCAGATCGTATTGATGTCTGACTCATGAATACGAACAATTTCCTTTTCCATAATATTACTTATTTATGGTAGCACCTCTTGTTTTTATATACGTATTCGATCTAATTATGATTAAATTGAAACTAAATATGATTTAGTGATATGTATATATTAGACAAAGATCCCAGGATTTTTAACGTAGTGCGCAGTTACAACGTAGTTTGTAATTGACATTGGGAAGTATCACTATAAGTTGTATATTCTCAAATAAAGTTCCTGGTCAAGATTTACTAACACGGGTCGGTTAGTTAAATCTGTTGAGACCAGTACCTGTCGTATATCGAGACTTGATCCGATAGTTTATCCCAATGAACCATGAGTCTTGGGAGACTCGTATAGACGTGTAGGTGTTTATTTGATAAACATTGAACGACTCACCGAAGATTTTCTAATAGATAATACACCAACGTCAATAGAAATCTTCTCGGGTCGAGTAGCATAGTGGTCATTCGACTTGAGATATCACTATGGATATATGATATATCCTCCATACTTTGATGGCAGTCACGTCACCGATCTATTTAGTTCAAACATCCGCTTGTTCGTTCGGTGTGGACTGATTCTCATGATATCATGTGCGTATCAAGATAAGATCCGTCAGTTCTGTGTACAGAGCATAAGTATTCATTACGGGATTAGCAATCTGTTAAATCCATGGGCCCGTGGTACACTATAGAAGTAAGTTCTAAGTGTTATTTAAGAGATTTCTAATAGATACGTTGACATGATTATACCTATAGAGATTTGACGTTTTTATCTATATCTCTGGGATAATCTGGATACCTGTGACGGAGGGATTATACTTATGTGGTGACCTCGACCTGTATGGTTCAGCAAGTTTATCTGTGGTCGTCATAATTTACGGGTGGGTAGATTATGGACATGAAATTCGATTTCATGACGGATATGTCTAAATCTAGAGAGTCTCACTAATGAAATATACTCGTAAAGCACTATGGCAATATTTATAAATAATATTGATTATTTATAAATCATTTAACAGTTAAATGAAAATATACATGTTTAAGGGTTTTTCCGGCCATTTCTTAGTTAATGTGTATTTGAATTTAAATACTTGATTTTATTAAATACACATTAATTAAATGTCAAATAAAGTATTTGAAACATGTCACAAATATATGTATTTTGAATATTTAGTGTAAATATAATACATATATCTAGATATTTAGATTTAGTAATTGTTTAATTATTTAATTGTTAAATAATTAAAATTATTAAATATAAATATCTAAAGTCATGATTAAGTTTGGAGGTGGATTAATATGATTGGTTCACTTGTTAGAACTTATTTAATGTTGAAGTGTTCAAATTGAATAAGTAACTTTAACATTTTTATTAATACAAAATTTGAAGCAAAATGACAAATATAACCCCTAGGGTTTCGGCCAATGTGAGGGAGTTATATAAAGTTTTGTTTAATTTTTTCCTTACAAAGAGAGAGAGTTGTGAGAAAAAGAGAAGAGTTAAGAAGAAATCAAAGAAAACTTGGAGATTAGTAGGTAATTTCTAATTTTCTTTGTATAAAAAAATGTTTCTATGGTTCTTAGCTATAACATATGATGTGTACATGTTTCTCTACTCTCTTGTTTTGTAATAAGATGTTTGGAAGCTTGGATGAAAGATATAAGCATGTATGTTTAACAAAGTTTGCTTATTAATGGTTAATAAGCACACTTTTGGTCATTATATGACTTGGTTGTCATTCTAGAGTTGTTAGGCCACTCAATGATGACCTATAATTGTTCTTGAGTTGTTTCAAAGTGGTGAGACTTGTTTGGTATTGTAGACATTTGATTAAAGTGTTGGATTGTGTTAATTTTGGTTAATTTGAGAAATTAGGATTTCTAACCTAAATCAAAATTGGGGCTTTTCATATATATATATATTATTGTGATGTATATAAGATATACATATTATTTTGGTGTTGATTGGAAATCATCTAAGCTTGTTTTTGACAAGATTGGACTAAAATGATCAAAATACAAAGTTTAGGGTATTTTCGGCAATTACAAGAAAATTGTGATTTTCGGTTATGAGTTGTATTTTGATGTATATGAGATGTAAAAATCATTTTGGTAGTGATTGAAAATCACCTAAACTTATATTTGACAATTTAGGACCAAAATGATCAAAATACAAAATATTTGGGGCTTTCTGGTAATTAAGAAAAATCTGGAAAAATTTTCAGAATTCTGTTTTTACGTATATGTGATATAAAAATTATTTTGGTTGTGATTGGAAATCACCTAAACTTGTATTTGACAACTTATGACTAAAATGATTAAAATGGAAAGTTTTGGGGTTGCACGGTGTGAACGCTGGATTTCGCCCGAGGTCCACAATCGAGAATTTGTAGGGAGAGGGCATAGCGATCCTGCAAAAACAAAGGTAAAGTGAGCGGGAGTACTGCCCACCGGTGTGGTGGATGCCGGGGGCACTCCGACGCTCAAGTCAGTAGTGAAGACGAGCTGTAAATAATGGATGAGCAAGGTTCAGGGTTACCTTGATACCTGTGAGCCGCCGTGAGGGCTATAGGTTGGCGGTTATGAGAGCTCTGGTGACAGAGAGTTGTATTGTGTGATGTTGGATCCTCTCTTTATGCCTTGGCTCTTCTCTTTTATAGACCCTCTGATGTGGGGTCTTTCATCTGCCCGTCGGAGTCATTGTAACTGGCGACTTAATGGATGGTTTATGTCTGGTAACTGATGACTTTATGATTGTTGTTTATCTCTAGAAACTGTCGACTTTATGATGATGTTTAAGATTTTATGTTTTCTCTTGATGACAATGGGCTTGGGCCCATGATGCCTCTTGGTTTGATATTTTGCTTTCGGGCTGGACTCACTAATGGGCTTCGGGCTTGGTGGTTGGCCCTGGGGTAAAATGTCGATTTTACCCTTGGGCCCAAATTTTGCCCGTACAGTTTGTCCCATATTCTTTAAGTCAATGAGTCTTTGGCTTGGAGAGTATTTGATGCGCGTGTCGAGACTATAGGATGAAGGTGTACCTGAGCGTCGATGATGCCTATTGTTTAAACCAAACGAATGTCAAGTTATGAACTTGACTCTACATGATCCATCGTGGATGTGTCCAGTCGAATGAGCTAGATGAAGGTTATGATCATGAACTTGACTCTACAAGAGCCATTGGGGAAGTACCCAGTCGACTGAACCAGATGAAGGTCAGAATATATGTCATACGACATGTGTAATATATGTCTACAACTTGACTCGACATGAGTCCATGGGGGATGTCCCCGGTCGATTGAACCGAAAGAGGGTTCAAAAGTTACTTTCACTCGACATGTCGTATGGACTGAGGGAAGTCCATGTCTAAATTTGACTCGACAAGAGTCCATGGGGGATGTCCCTGATCGACTGAACCAGATGAGGGTTCAGGAGTTACTTTCACTCGACATGTCATATGAACTGTAGTAAGTCTATGTCTTCATTTGACTCGACATGAGTCCATGGGGGATGTCCCCAGTCGACTGAACCAGATGAAGGTCAGAGATTACTTTCACTCGACATGCCATATGGACTGTAGGAAGTCTATGTCTTCATTTGAATCGACATGAGTCCATAGGGGATGTCCCCGATCGACTGAACCATATGAAGGTTCAGGAGTTACTTTCACTCGACATTCTGTATGGACTGTAGGAAGTCTATGTCTTCATTTGACTCGACATAAGTCCATGGGGGATG
Organism: Zanthoxylum bungeanum; assembly: GCA_019454045.1. Classification (NCBI taxonomy): domain Eukaryota; kingdom Viridiplantae; phylum Streptophyta; class Magnoliopsida; order Sapindales; family Rutaceae; genus Zanthoxylum; species Zanthoxylum bungeanum. The sequence goes on from SKCR01030218.1 coordinate 100,309, forward strand.
TCCCTAGTCGACTGAACCAGATGAAGGTCAGGATAAACCCCATACTACGGGTCGAAGAACCAGTGGAGTCTTTAATATCGTTTGGACCATATGAAGGTCTATGAAAGTCTTCACTCTACAGACCTGACGAAGGTCCAAGAGTCTTTCCTTATCATACTACTAGACCTGGTGAAGGTCTAGGAAGGTCATCACACATTCTCCTGATGAGGGTCCATGTGACTACGGTCATATGGACTTGTCGAATGGACTTGATAAAAGTCCAAGAAGGTCATCACTTCTCACTCTACTAGACCTGAAGAAGGTCAATGAGGGTTCTCATTTCTCATTCTACAAGACCTTACAAAGGTCAGTGAGGGTATAATTCCTCATTCTACAAGACCCGACAAAAGTCAATGAGGGTATAATTCCTCATTCTACAAGACCCGACAAAAGTCAATGACGGTATAATTCCTCATTCTACAGGACTTGTAGTCTGAGACCATGTCGTCTAAATACCATGAGACTACGGTTGAATGAACCTGATGAAGGTCCATGAAGGTTCTCATTCCTTATTCTACAAGACATGGCAGAGGTCAATGGGGGTTTTCATTCCTCATTCTGTAATCCTCATTCTACAAGACCTGATAAAGGTTAGTGACGGTTTTCATTCCTCATTCTACAAGACCATATATGTAGTGTCGAATGAGATCTTTAACGAGCACCAAGCTTCACATGGTAGTGTCGACTGAGATTCTTAACAAGTGCCAAGCTTCACACGTGTAGTGTCGAATGAGATCCTTAACAAGTGCCAAGCTTCACACGTGTAGTGCCGAATGAGATCTTTAACAAGTGCCAAGCTTCACACGTGTAGTGTCGAATGAGACATCTTCCTCATGCTGAGTCTCAATATATGTAGTGTTGAGTGGGATATCCTTGCCAAGTCTGGTAATGTCGACTGAGATATTATCACCTCATACATGTAGTGTCGAGTGGGATATCCTAATACCAATTCTCCGTACATGTAGTGTCGAGTGGGATAGTAAAAAAGTGCCAAGCCACATATTATATTGTCGACCGAGACACCAATAACAATTACCAAGCTATATGTTGTAATATCGATTGTGACATCCATAACAATTATCAAGCTATATGTTGTAATGTCGACTGGGACATCCATAAAAATTCCCAAACTATAAATTGTAATGTCAACTATAAAAAGTGCAAGCCACACCTGGTAATGTCGACTGGGATGTTCATGCCAAATCTTCATTAGAATATAGTCCATGTTGACATCCTCCTCACGCTTAGTCTCCAAACCTGTATTGTCGACTAGGATATCCACGCAAAGTCTTCATTCAGGTATTGTCGACTGAGACATCTTCCTCATGCCAAGTATATCTCTTCATCATATGGGGTGAATGGTAGGAAAAATGGTTCCACTGAAGGGACGCACCTTGTTCCTGATGAGGGTCCATGAGACTATGGTCGAATGAAGTTTAGAGTCGATGGCAATCCATTCAGGTAATATGAAGAATATAATTATCTTCTCATTTCGCCTGAAAGAGACGAATATCTAACCATGTAGTATGGAGTTTAAGGCAATCCATGCATATCATATGGAGGAGATGAAAATCCTTTCAGTCGTCTGAATGTAGTGAGTCCTTCAATGTCGTATGAAATGATAACAATTCTTTTATGTAGCCAGATGGCCATCCACCTTATCGTATGGAGAATATGATAATATTTCCATGCAGTTTGGAGTGGATGACATTACTAGAGAATACTTCTTAGTCGGTTTGGTATGCTGGAAGAATATGAGGGTGTTCTAATGTCGAATGGAAGAAGTATATCGATTGGGTCTGATGATTTTTTATGTGGTCGATTGGAGCAAATGGGTTTCTCCCTAAGTTGTAGTTTTGTGAAGGTCATTTTCTTTTAAAGTTACCAATGAATACTTGTTTGGGAAGCTATGATGTCCCTAAAGCAACAATAAGTGGCTTATAGCCTCCCTTTTTTTGTCTAATTACATCAGGTGATATCTTATTGAGAAGTATTACTAGCATATCATTTATTATGTCGCTTGGGAGAATTCAAACTTCTTTCATTGTCATGGTTGGTGGAGCTTCTTCTCTTATTGTTCCTCTTATCTTCCTCCCATCTAATCTCAATGTGGGCTCAATTCATGGCTTGATCCATAGAGTAGCATCGAAATTTAGTAAGCTTTTTGTAGAGTTTACTTTCTGAAAGTAATCCATTTCTAAATGCTTCCACTGCACTAGGCTGATAGAGATATGGGATTGTTATACTCTTTTTATTGAAGTGAGCCCGTAGCTTCGCAAGGACTCCCATCTCTGTTGTTGGATGGCATTAAGGTCATTGGTGGTCTTCTCAAGCTTGCAAGAACTTGCGAAATGCTCCACAAATTTATTTGCTAGCTGTTGGTAAGACTCGATGGATCTGTATGGGAGATTGATAAACCAGGTGAGGGTAGGACCAACTAATGTTTCTCCAAATCCTCTGCACATACCAGCTCCCCATTGATGAGGAGCCAGACCCGTGGATAACATCTTGTATCGTCTGGATCAGTTGATCCATCATACATCTTCATATCTGGAGGACTGAAATTCCTTGGTAGCTCAATGAAAGTGATGGCCTCCAAAAATGGTGTATCTGAGATTGTGCCAGCTCGGCTTTTTCTCACTGGTAGTCTGACACTAGATAGGCTGGATAGAATTGTATCTTTGAACTCTTTCATTTCCTTACGCATGGTGGAGGCAACTTGACATGCTTGGTCGGTTGGGGAGATATGTCGATTTCTTTCTTGATTTGGTAGATTGTTGTCCAATGGCGGATTCTCGCTTGCCACATTGTTGAATGCCCACAGGAGATTGGTGGGGATTGTAGGATTGATGAGATGGTCTGGAGAATCAGGTTGTTGGGAGGTTGAAGAGATTTGCTCCAGTTTCTTCTGGAGGGTTATATTGGAGCTTCACATGGCTTGACTCTCTTCTTCTAATGCTCGTAATCGTTCTTGGAGTATCATCAGATGCGTAGTCATAGGATCTGGTGTCTGCTCACTGCTAGAAGTCATGGTTGGCTGTGTTTTAGGAACCGTAGACTGAGAGATTTTTGTCTGATATGAATCGCTAAGGCCCCACGGTGGGCGCCAAATTGTGGATTCTGGATTTTCCCCGAGGTCCACAATCGAGAATTTGTAGGGATGGGGCACTAGCGATCCTGCAAAACAGAGGTAGAGTGAGCGGGAGTACTGCCCACCATTGTGTTGGGTGCCGGGGGCACTCCGACGCTCAAGTCAGTAGTGAAGACGAGCTGTAAATAATGAAGGAGCAAGGTTCAGGGTTACCTTGATACCTGTGAGCCGCCGTGAGGGCTATAGGTTGGCGGTTATGAGAGCTCTAGTGACAGAGAGTTGTGCTGTGTGATGTTGGATCATCTCTTTATGCCTTGGCTCTTCTCTTTTATAGGCCCTCTGATGTGAGGTCTCTCTTCTGCCCGTCGAAGTCATTATAACTGGCGACTTAATGGATGGTTTATGTCTGGTAACTGACGACTTTATGATTGTTGTTTATCTCTCGAAACTGTCGACTTTATGATGATGTTTAAGAGTTTAGGTTTTCCCTTGATGACAATGGGCTTGGGCCCATGAGGCCTCTTGGTTTGATATTTTGCTTTCGGGCCGGACTCACTAATGGGCTTCGGGCTTGGTGGTTGGCCCTAAGGTAAAATGTCGATTTTACCCTCGGGCCCAAATTTGGCCCGTACACACGGTAATTTACTGAAATTATTATTTTTTGGGTTAAAATTATGTTTCTGAGTATTGAGTGATTAAAATAAATAAGTTTATTTTAATTACCCAAGAAAAATTTAAGAAATCGAAAAATATGATTTTCCCGCATTCTGCTGTGTAACCTGAACATACCGCATAAAAACCCAATAAAGTGGGGGCTGCTTTGCATTTTATTATAAATAGAGCCCGACCAATTCATTTTTGCAATGTGAGAGAACCTTCATATACATTACACTAAGACAAAAATTGAGAGTTTTCTTTAACCTTCATAATCATATATTCTCATACATCAAGCTCACACACTACACCTTCTTAATCTTTTGTAGTGAGCTTAGAACACTTGGGTAAGCAACTCACACTTAGAATCTTCATTATTTTTGTGAGTACTCAAGTGAGTTTGTAAATCGTTTTATTCAAACACTTGTGATATGTTTGTGAGTGAGCTTCTATCTAAAACTCATATTGTAAAAGTTGTCGAGTGAGCCTACAGACAAAACTCATACTTGAGGTTTTTAAGTGAGCCATTATCTAAAACTCAAAGTGTAAAGGTTTGGAGTGAATCTAGTGTGTAGAATTCTTGATTTCAGGTGAGCCACGAAAATTCGGTTGATAGTGGAAATCTTCAAGCGCGGCTTGGGGGAGTGGACGTAGGCATTATTGGCCGAACCACTATAAATCACAGTGTCATTTTCTCTAACCCTTAAACTCTTTACTTATTGCAAGTTTGATTATTTAAGTGTTTATTATTATTTAGAAACTTGCATATAGGCGATAAATTTAGATAGAGAAAATTGACCCAAGCTTTAATCGGTAAATCTAGTTAAAATCGGCAAAGATTTTTATTTCTGCATTATTAGGTCATAACCTAATTCACCCCCTCTTGGGAATATAGAGTTGTGTTGTTATTGCTTGTAAGGAATTTCAATTGGTATTAGAGCGAGGTATTCTCAACAAAGACTTAACTGTCTGAGAATAGATCATGGCCTCTACAAGCAACTCATCAAATCTCGTCGAGTGATTTTCAACCACTAGACCTCCATTCTACACCGAAACCGACTACAATTATTGGAAGAGGAGGATGTTGAACTACCTTCTTGCGGTTGATGTGCAATCCTTTAAAGTGATCACACAAGGTGCAAAAATGCTAATGAAGAGGGATAGCAATGGTGTAGAGATTTCTAAACCACATTTTGAATGGACCGATGATGAATACAAGCAAGCCTCTATAAATATTAAGGCACTCAACCAGCTTCTTTGTGCTATTGATCAGAGTCAAATTAACAAGCTTCGGGATTTTGGAAATGCATATGAATTGTGGAAGTCTTTGGAAATGGTCAATGAGGGCACAAGCCAAGTGAATGAGTCAAAAATCAATCGGTTCATCTGCGAGTTGGATAGCTTCAAAATGGAAGCCGGCGAAGAGATTGAGCAAATGATTTCAAGATTTACAATGATAGTAAATCAACTTAGTGCTCTAGGGAAAATCATTGACTCAAGCGATCAAGTGGAGAAAATTCTCAGGTCACTCCTTAAGGAATATACAAGTTATACTTCCACCATTAAAGAAGTAAACGATTTGAACACCTTGAAGTTGGATGACTTGGTGGGAAAATTATTGGAATACGAGATGAAAATCAAGATGGACCAAAGGAAAGAAGAAGAAAAGAATAAGAAGAGATAAGCCCTTAAGTCATTTGTGAGAAAATGAGATGATGCTAGTTCAAGTAATGAAGAAGAAGATAGTGATAATGAATTAGCACATATGACCAATAAATTCAAAAAGTTCCTCAAATCCGGAAAGCTTAAAGGAAAATCAAGAATGGATGAAAAGAAAATGGGATGATACAACACGATTTGATAAAGTTGCTAACTAAATGTCCCTAAGTATTTTGCGTGCTTCAGCAAGTGACAATATCGTATAATCATTCTTAGAGCAACCCCAATGGCGCATTATATCGCGCGCCATCCAGTGCCAAAAGCTTGCCTAAATTTGGTATAATGAATAATGGCGTGCCAATTATTATTTTTTAACAAAATTATTAAATTAATTTAACGCATAATAATTTTAAATTGTATCATTTATATCCTTATATAATTATATTTTGATCCAATATATTAAATTTTTACTATTAATATCTCACATGTTATTTTAATAATCTATTTTATTTTATTTTTTTGTTATAAATAATTAATAAAAAATAATGAAAATAATTAATTAATTTTAAACTTAATTTATTAATTTCGTTATTATTTTTTATAATACATTTAATTTATTAATTCATCTTTGAAAATTAATACGAAATTGTCAAACATTTTAATGTAAATATTATGTTAGTTAAGGGGTGAAATACCAATTGTTGAAAAATATTTAAAATGGAATATTCTTAAGAATATTTTTTAGAGTAAAATTTGAAGTAATAGATTAGAGATGGGTGTATAATTTTGTTCAAATCTTGTACCAAATCCTTGAGTAGCATTGAGGTTGCCCTTGGCTGTAATAATATTACCACAATTATTAAACCAAACGCATATGTAATTATTTTTTCTTAGGGTAGATTAGGGGTGACTGAAAAGTCCGAAACTCGGCCTAACCCAAAATAATTTTTTAGGGTCCGGGCTTAGGAAAAAAAAAATCCGGCTCAGTTTTTATTAAAAAAATATATTTAATTTTAAAACTATTCGGTCAAACTTGATAGTATGTATATAATAATTTTAATTTATAAACAATGACGTGATTTGTATGACATAAAAACCTCCGAACTTAATTTGGTTTAATTAAAAATTATATTCGGATGGCAATTCAATTTTCTATACAAGAGCCTTTACCGATGGAACTAATTACATTACTACCAACATAATAATTGTTTTTTAAAAGATAAGACAGTAGATAAAACAAAAATTGTTTTTTAGTCCCTTGGAAGGAACTCAGATGATTATACAAAGAAAAATGCTATATAACAAGTAATAATAACTACTAATTACTTTGATATCTAATGTAACATACCTAAAATGACAGCATTAATTAATGTAATCTTTTAATAATTCGAAATCTAAATTTTTAAGAAAATAAATAAATTAATCGGGCGTGACAATATAAGTGAAGTATGCCCACCCCCACTCCAATTATAGAAGTTTGAATGAGCATGTGCTGGCATAATCATGCATATAAGGCCACTTAGCTAGTTGGAAAATGATGGGACTTTAAAATGTTCGCCCACATCACATGTGATTTCTTTTCATAATCATCGAAGAAGATTCTTGCTGTTGTGATGAAACACACATAATAAAGGAGATGTGAGAGAAAATTCTTCTTTATTATACACAAACAAAGAATTACAAAGCTTACAAATCTAAGCTTTATAAAAAACTCTCAATCCTCTTTACTCTCTATTATTCTCACTTCTGGGATTACTGGGATGCATTTACAATGGGTGAATGGCTTTTTTTATAGTGCCAAAACCGTGTGCACTGTTGCAACACGTTTTTGCACAAAACGCGTAACAAATTATTGCAGAGTTGGCAGCCAAGCATCCTGCCAAAAGTGCCGAAAGTTGCATGTCTTATGCATGCAACTTTCGGCCACTTAGTCAACAAATCTCCCCATCGGTGAAGATTTGCCCAAAATCTGAGCCGACCATCCAAATCATCTAAACCAGATTCTCCAAAGGATCCTCCCCTAGCTACATCTGTATGACTGCCTACGTACCCTGAGTTGGGATCAAGCCAATCGTAGTTCTCTGAATCTCCACACTCTGACTATGTGGAGAGTTTTGTCATCCCGGCTATGGCACGACAGATTTCAAGCTTCTCCTTCGGTAAAACCTTGGTGAACATATCGGCACCGTTGTCGTCAGTGTGAATTTTCCTGAGTTATAACAGCATTGAGCTCAGAACGTCCCGTATCCAGTGATACCTCACATCGATATGTTTTGACCTCGAGTGAAATGTCGAATTCTTACCAAGATAGATAGCACTCTGGCTATCGCAGTACAAAGTGTACTTCTCCTGCTTGAAATCCAATTCCTGGACGAATGTCTTCATCCACATCAATTCCTTGCAAGCCTCTGTCACTGCAATGAATTCTGCCTCTGTTGTAGAAAGTGCAACACATCTCTGCAACCTAGACTGTCATGCAACAGCTCCCCCTGAGAGAGTAATCAGATACCCCGAAGTAGACTTTCGGGTATCCACATCCCATGCCATATCTGAATCGGTGTAGCCTATCAACACTGGTTCACTGCTTCCAAAACAAAACCTCATTTTGGATGTGCCTCGAAGATACCGCATGATCCATTTGATAGCATTCCAGTGTTCTCTTCTTGGGCTTGACATAAACCGGCTTACAATCCAACTGCGTGTGCTAAGTCTGGCCTCGTGCACACCATGACATACATAAGACTTCCCATTGCTGAGGTGTATGGAACCTGTTTCATTTCCTCATTCTCTGTCTCAGTAGAGGGACTCTGTTGTGTACTCAATCTAAAGTGGGTAGCAAGAGAAGTGCTAACCGCTTTAGCCTTGTCCATCTGGAATCTCTGAAGTACCTTCTCGATGTACTCCTCCTGTGACAAGTATAATCTCCTGGCTTTCCGATCACGGCCGATCCTGATGCTAAGAATCTGTTTAGCTGGCCCCAAGTCTTTCATCTCAAAAGACTTACTCAGTTGCTGCTTCAAATTATCAATCATCGATTGATTCCGGCCAACTATCAACATATCATCTACGTATCACAGTAAGATGATAAAGTCATCGTCAGAAAATTTCTGAACGAAAACACAATGGTCTGAAGTAGTCTTCTTGTATCTCTGCTCCCCCATAACTGACTCAAACTTCACGTACCACTGTCTCGGTGCCTGTTTCAAACCGTATAGGCTTTTCCTGAGTCTGCACCATAGTCATATTTCCCTCTGACTCTGAAGCCTTCTGGTTGCTCCATGTAAATTTCTTATTCTAGATCTCCGTGAAGGAATGCGGTCTTGACATCCATCTGCTCAACTTCCAGGTCGAGGTTTGCTGCTAAGCTGAGTACCACTCTAATGGATGACATCTTCACAACTGGAGAGAAGATTTCATCGAAGTCAATGCCTTTCCTCTGATTGAATCCCTTGAAAACTAGTCTGGCTTTGTATCGGGGTTGTGAAGTGTGCTCCTGTTGCTTCACCCTGTACACCCATTTGTTCTTCAAAGCCCATTTGCCTCTTGGCAATTTCACCAACTCAAAAGTGTGATTGTCATGCAAAAATTTCATCTCATCTTGCATGGCTTCCTCCCACTTTTCTCCGTCCTCTGTTTCTACAGCCTCCTGGTAGCTCTCGGGTTCTCCCCCGTCAGTAAGCAGCACATACTCATATGCAGAGTATTTGGTTGAAGGTCGCCTTTCTCTGTCAGACCTTCTCTGTGGAACTGTTGGTGTAGCTTCTGGTACTGGTGGTTGATCATGATCATCATCTCTGGGAGCTTCATCACATGTACCCTCATGTCTGGGAACCTCATCTTCAACTCGTACTGGCACCGGTGTGTGAGGTTCTGGATTCACATCTCTGTATTTATGAGGCATTGTCTTTATCTCCTTTCTGATATCTTCTATGGTCTGGTCTTCAACAAAGACAACATCTTGGCTCCTGACGATCGTCTTTTCAACAGGATCATACAGTTTGTAGCCGAAATCATCCTGACCATAGCCAATAAAGACACAATGTCGCGTCTTTGTATCAAGCTTGGATCTCTCGTCCTTTGGGATGTGTACAAAAGCTTTGCACCCAAAGACATGCAAGTGTTCGTATGACACTTCTTTACCGGTCCAGGCTTGGTTAGGAACATTACCTTTTAGTGCGACCGCTGGGGACATGTTCAAAACATGTACTGTTGTGTTGAGTGCCTCCCCCCAAAATGTCTTTGGCAGCTTGTCTTGTGACAGCAAGCTTTTGACCCTTTCGCACAAGGTTCTGTTCATCCTCTCAGCTAGGCCATTCAGCTGAGGTGTCTTCGGAGGTGTCGTTTGATGTCAGATTCCTTGCATCTTGCAGTACTGATCAAACGGACCTCTGTAATCTCCACCATTGTCTGTTCTGATGCATTTGAGTTTCTTACGGGTTTCTCTCTCCACCAAGGCGTGAAACTCCTTGAATACTCCTAACACTTGATCTTTTCTTTTCAAGGTGTATGCCTAGGTCTTCCTTGAATGATCATCTATAAATGTCACAAAATACAGTGACCCACCAAGTGTTTTTGTCTGCATCGGACCACATACATCTGAATGTATGAGGGCAAGTACCTCCGGTTTCCGTTGAGGCGGGGAGCTCTGGAAGGACACTCTGTTCTGCTTTCCAGCCATGCAGTGTTCACACTTCCGTAAGTATGAGTTCTTCAATTCGGGAAGAACATTCCTCCTGCGTAGTATCTCCATCCCCGTTTGACTTATGTGACCGAGCTTTTTATGTCATAGATCGGCTGCCTCATTACTGTTGACTGTATTTATGCTACTATTTGAAAGCTTAACATGCATCAAATACAGAGTTTAGTCTTTCTTACCTCGTGCCACCACCATTGATCCTTTAGTGAGTTTCCAGGTGCCGTCACTAAATGTGCTGCAGAAACCTTCATCATCCAGCTTGCCTGTTGAGATCAGGTTTAACCGGATGTCAGAGATGTGCTTGACTCCCTTCAACACTAGCCTTGTCCCGTTTTCTGTTTCAAGGCAGATGTCTCCAATACCGATGGCTTTGGACTGGCCGTCATTCCCCATTCTTACAGCACCGTAGTCCACTGGCGTGTAAGATGAAAAGAAGTCTCTGCGAGATGTGGCATGTATGGATGCGCCACTATCTATCACCCAACTGGTCTCGTGGTTGGTAAGATTCACAACATCTTCTTCATACATAATACATAATTCTTTGGAGATTTTGTCGGTGGTAGTGGCAACTCTTTCTTGATTAGAGTCACCGTCTCTCCTGGACTGCTCATTCTTCAGTTTGTAGCAATCCCTATTCATATGGCCTTTCTTTTTGCAGTGATAGCACTCAATATCTTTAGTTCTTGATTTACCTCGGTTCTTGTCTGGTCTACCTGGGCCTCGGCTTTTACTCCTCCCACTTCTAGTGTTCTTTTCTGTCACTAGAGTTTCTGATGTTGAGGCTGATGCTGACTCTTGCATTCTCGTCCTCTTTTCTTCCTCGAAGATCCTGGTCTTTGCCTTCTCCATAGTGACTTTCCCATCTGTGGCTGAATTTATCACCGTAGATCTGAACGTATCCCAAAATTCCGGTAACGTATTAAGGAGTATTAAGCCCAATCCCGACAATTCTTTCATGGTTCGAGGAAATCGTTGATATGGTTCGCCGCAGCTGTACCTTCCTGGTATTTCAACCCCATCATCTTCTTGATATAGTACAGCTTGTTGTTGCCAGTCTTTACTCGGAAAATCTCCTCCAGCTTTCTCCATAAGACACGTGCATTTGTTTCTTCACTCACATGGTGGACGATACTATCGTCGATCCACTGACGAATAGTACTGCATGTTTTCTGGTGAAGATTAGCCCACTTCTCATCGGACATTCCTTTTGGTTTCTACTCCAGAAATATCGATCCATCATAGTCCTTCACATATAGAAGGTCTTTCATCATTCATCTCCATGTGAAATAGTTTGTACTGGTTAACAAAATCATTTTTCTGTTGCCCCCATCCACCATAAAAATTCTAAACAGAATTTCAAAAAACGAACCTCACTGTTGCGTCCGGAATGGTCAAAAATGGTGGAAATGAAACTTCGTTTGTCAAAATTCGACACAGGGGCCAAATTATAAATTCCAGAAATTACAGGGGTCAAAGTACAATTTCCAAAAGTTCAGGTGCTAAAGTGAAATTACGGAAAAGTTCAAGGACTAAATTGTAATTTCCAAAAGGGACTAAATTGAAAATTTCTGAAAATATAGGGGCTAAATTGTAATTTCCAGAAAGTTCAGGGACCTATCTGAAATTTATCAGGCACCGCTGGCGTGGCAAATGCTGACGTGACAAATGACGTGGTTGCTGACAGCATGCCACGTGTCTGCTGACTGTGTTGCTGACGTGTCCTGCTGACTGGACTAATGACTGTGCAGGGCCTGCTGACGTGTCAGCTGACTGGGCGCTGACAGTGCAGGTGCCTTCTGACGTGGCACTGACTGGACGCTGACGTGGCGGCTGACTCAGCGTCTTCAACCTTCGGCTGGCGCGTACGGTGCGTGTGCGCGTGGTGGCCCCGTGGGAAGCTTTATGTTAGGCCCGTGCGGCGTGTGTGCTCTCCCTGGACCTCCGATCGATCGCCGGAAAATACTATCGTGCTCGTCTCGCCGTGAAAAGTCCGATGGTATGCTCAAAATCGATTTTTGACAACTTTTGTCGGAACCGACTTTCCGAACCGAACCTCTGTTACTGAGTTTCGGGATCCCTCCGAGTAACCTTAGCTATTGATACCACTTGTTGTGATGAAACACACGCAATAGATGAGATGTGAGAGAAAATTCTTCTTTATTATACACAAACAAAGAATTACAAAGCTTACAAATCCAAGCTTTACAAAAAACTCTCAACCCTCTTTACTCTCTATTCTCACTTCTGGGATTACTGGGATGCATTTACAATAGATGAAAGAATATTTTTATAGTGCCAAAACCGTGTGCACTGTTGCAACACGTTTTGGCACAAAACGTGTAACAAATTATTGCAGAGTTGGCAGCCAAGCATCCTGCCAAAAGTGCCGAAAGTTGCATGTCTTATGCATGCAACTTTCGGCCACTTAGTCAACACTTGTTGTGCCACCACAACAGGAAAATGTTAATGGATGGTAAATTAAGATAAATAAGAGATAAAATTAATTATCAAATGATTAGATAAAAACAATTTAAAAAAAAAACAAATTATACTAAAATGACATTAGTTTGATGATGATATTTTGTCTGTTTAGTTTTCATATCATTGTTATAATTTCTAAGTTTTGATATTTTGCTTGAGTTAAAAGTAAGTATCTAGAAAATTTAGCACTTGGATGTTCTTTCAAAGAATTTTGTGAAAGAAATGTAGCGCGTGTATCCTACTCTTTACTAAAATAGCACGCCATTTGGTTGTCATTCTTTTAACGCTATCATGACACAAAGTTGTACACATTTTTGCAAAGAATCACTATATTATATAAAATATATCTCAAATTTTATTTTATTTTATTTTATTTTTTTGTATTTTTGTAATTGGCCCTCATCTTATGATATACTAGTACGTAAAAACTTGAAGTTAGTAATTAAAAAAAAAAAATTGATGATGTAGCCGATAATTTGTGATTTTTTTAACACTTGGTTGTATATTGTCTATTGTTTTGAAAATCGGATAAGAGCAGTCGGTTCAATCAATTGAATTGGTAACCGATCGTGAATTTAGTATGGCCAAATATTAAAAGCCGATTTTCAAAAAAATCAATCAAAACCGATGAATCGGACCGGATCGATTCAATTTTTTTTTTTTAAAAAAAATTAAAATTAAAACTTAATATTTTTATAATTTTATAATTTTTAATTGAATAAAACTATTTATGACGTCAACCAGTTCTATCAATTTTTTCAAAATGATTCAACTAATCGAATAAGTGATCTATTAAACCTTTTAAATTATCGATTTAATCACCGATCCAGTTTTGAATATTGTTAATTACGGTAACTTCGTTCTTTTTGGATTTCACAATCTTCTAGTGGTGAGATTAAAGAGTTCAAGCAGCTTAAATACACCTTTACTTAAGGGTTTGGTTTGTAGACAACTAGATATGTCATGTTTTTGTTGAAATTTATGAGTTTAACTAGTTGAAGGTTGAAAGTTACTTTATATTTATATTTTTAGACTAAGATTACTTCTCAATCGATATGAAATATTTTCCTCAACACTCCTCATCACGTATAAACTGGTCTTTTGTCTGGTCCATATCACATTGACAGGTAGTGTGAGTTCACTTGTATATGAGATTAGCTCTGACACAATGTTAAAATTTATTTAAAATTTATAAATTTAACTCAACCCAAAAACTTATTTGAGAGTGGATGATTATTTTATATTTATATTCTTAAATCAATATCACTTATTATCTGATGTGAGATATTTTCCTGAACAGTTTTTTCAATTATAATATTCGAAAAATGATATACACAAGTACCAGATATTTTACTAGAAGTTTATATGATAAGATTAATGGCTTGATATTGTACATACATATAGAATGTGCTAATTATGGTTTTACATATATAGGGGTGGTGATTGTCAAATTAAGGATAGTTCACTTTACTCTTTTTTGCTCTTCTCTCTCTTTTGTTGACAATTATGTTCAGAGAGAACACTTATAGGCACAAAATTTGATTGCATTGCATTTTTAGACTTTTGTTTTTGGGTGTCATTGTTTTCAAATAATATAATTTTTTTTTTCTGGGACATTCTTAGAAGAAGAAATAATGATCAAGTGCATGCACATAAACCTAATCGACAATAATTACAATTATAATAATATTATCACTTTGACCTTTTCCTTTTTTTTTATTTGAGTCACATTAGTTTCACACTTTCACTTCGACTCTCTTTTTACTTTTTAGTGGGTGATTTGTTTATTTATTTATTTTTGTATGACCATTTGAAGAAACTATTAAACTTGTGATGCATCGAGTTATAAAGAAGCGATTGGGTGTGGAGTCTTACAAACACTCAATTTCACTCAACGAAATTTTCCCATCTCATGAAATTAGAATTGTCCACTTCAACTTGTTATACCAAGAATGAAAATACAGCATGTTAGTTCCAGTTTTATTGGCTTATATCCGTGACAAAACAAGTTCAGTTGTGTTGTAATCTGTCGTGAAGATTGGTATGCAATTGGACTGGTTTTGCCTGTTGTGCTTCTGACTTCCGTTAGTGCTGCGTTCTTCCTCTGGTTCGAACATCTGCGTTATTGCTGCGTTGGTCCACAGGTTCGAACATTGGCGTTAGTGTTGGGTTTGTTAAATAGTTCGAACGGGTTGCGTTAGTGTACCGTTCTTATTTGGGTTCGAACGAGCGTATTCCAGTGAGCAGTCGTTTGATTCCCAGTCGTTCTTTGGGGTTCTTCGGGTTCGAACACTGTCATTCCAGAGAGCTCCCGTTTGAGTTTCGTTTCCATTTCGTTCGAACGGCTTTTGCAGTTTTCACCGCGTTCGAATCACGTTCTTTGTGTTCGAACGGATAGCGCATTTTCTGTTTTAATGATGCGCCCTTTTTAACCTGTTGGTGCCCCTTCTAAACCCTACATATAAAAAGAATGCTCAGCCCCCAAATTCTGTGGAAAAACACATTACCCAAGAGCCCTTGCCTTTGTTTTTCCCTTTAGTTTGAAAATCTCTCCCTAAGATTATATCTTATCTCTTGAGTGATTTTCTTGTTTATTCAAATCACACCATACACACATAACTACTTGTTAGATTGAATCCATTGAGGCTTCAGAAGGTTTGAAGGAAGTTGCTTGGTGCATGCTCGAGGAGTTCCTTGGGTGATTATGGTTGTGGGTTAAGAGTCGGCAAAGTTGTTGCTCTAGGTCTTTTCACCATCTCTGTAAGTTTTTCTCTTATAGTGGATTTGGGTGGTAGCCTATACCCGGAGTGGTTTTTTACTCTAACGAGTTTTCCACTTCGTAAACAAATCTCATTGCCTTCTTTTACTTTCACTGCTTTTTACTTGTGAGATATTGTTTTGTGTTTGAAGTATTTTATCTTATCTTGGTTGATTATTCTTCCATTGTGTGTTCTCTATTCGAAACGTGTTTTGAATAGTGTAGAAATTTTTATTTCCGCTTGTTACACCTATCCCCCCCATAGGTGTGTTGGGTCAGAACTTTAGTATTTTCAATTGGTATCAGAGCTTGACATCGATCCTTGACCCTTTTCCTAATGGAAAGAAGTCAACCTTTGAACTGCCCCCCATTCTTTGATGGGACTGAATATTCCCATTGGAAAGTTCGTATGAAGGGATTCCTAAAGTCCCTAGACGAGAGAGTTTGGATGTCGGTGGAGTATGGATGGAAACCACCTGTTGTTACTGTAGAAGGAGTTACCTCTCCAAAAGACAAACTCTCTTGGTCCAAGGATGAGTTTGAGGAGTGCAATAGGAATAGTAAAGCACTCAATGCTATACATGGCGCAATTTGTACGTCTGAATTTAGAAGGGTTTCTATGTGTGAAGTTGCTAAGGATGCTTGGGACATTTTGGCAACTGTTCACGAAGGTACATCGTCCGTCAGGAACAATAGATTACAAGATCTAGCCACTAGATTTGAAATGGCTAGGATGAAAGAGGATGAAACCTTTGATGAATTTTATGCTGAAATAAATGACATCGTCAACTTTAGTTTTAACTTAGGAGAAATTATTCCCACCAATCGTATTGTTAGAAAAATTCTTAGATCTCTCCCTGAAAAATTTCTTCCTAAGATCACTGGTATAGAGGAGAGCAAAGACGTGGATAAGCTGAAACTAGATGATCTTGTAGGTAATCTTCAAATCTATGAGAGCAAACTTCCTGGTTTTAGAAAGACCAAAATATAGCCATGAAATCTGTGAAAGTTGAAAAACGTGACGAGTCTGATGATGACAAAACTTCATCCATTTCAGATGCTGACATGGTCATGTTTGTGAAAAGGTTTAAGAAATTCTTGAACCCTAAGAAAAATGACAATAATCCTGATAAGCGGTGGACTGAGAAACCTAGAGACAATAACAATCGGTATAGGACAGGTAGGAAAGATAATAGAGAAGAGAAGGATAAGAAATCTCAATCTATTAGGTGTCATGAGTGTCAAGGTTTTGGTCACATTCGTGCTGAATGTCCCACTTTCCTGAAATCGAAAGGAAAGAAAGCCATGGCTGTGTCTCTATCTGATGATGAAGAAGGAGATGAGGAATATTCTGATGACTCAGAATCAGAAAGAAATTTCTCTCACATGGCTTTTACCTGTAGTGTGGATGGCCTAGAAGAAGAAGGAGCTGTCAACGAAAAGTTGGAGAGATCTGAGTGTTTTGAACCAAGTGACTCTGAAGGTGAGGATGATATTCAGACCGCTTTTACTGAATTGTTCAATGAGAGTTTGAGCATCAAACAGTCAAATGCTGAAATAACCAAACAACTCAGAGAGACTGAACTCGAAAGAAATGAGGCACAATTCAAACTTGAAAAGAATCAGATTATTGTTGCTGATCTCAAAGAAAGAAACAAGGGACTGGAAGCTAGGATCAAGATGTTGGAAAGAGAACTTGAACAGACTCAGTCTAAATTGTCTGCCTTCTCGTGTGGGTCCCAAAAGATTGATCATATGATAGGGCTAGGTGTGTCCTCTGGTGACAAGAGAGGTCTAGGTTATGCTAAGACTGATGACAATAGTGCCTCCTCTTCCAAAACTGTTTTTGTTCCTGCTAAAAACTCGAGTGCCAAACCTGTTAGAGAAGTTTTCCCTAGAATATCAGGTGATCATTCTGTCACCATAAACAACTCTACTGATGATCAGCCAAAAGTCTCTAATGCTCAACCTAGGTTTGTTCCCACATGTCACTATTGTGGCAAAACTGGTCACACCCGACCCAAGTGCTTCAAGCTCAGAAAGAACAACACTAGACCTAGGAAGACCTCTCACCAAAAAGACTCTAGCTCGTTAGCTCAACAGGTTTTTGAACTTGCTCGTCAGACCAAAGTCATTAGTGAAAAATTAGCCCTGTTGACCAGGAACTCTGAATCTAATAAAGATCTCAGACAGGTCTGGATTAGAAAGGAAGAATGCTATGTTGCTCACATAGCCCTCAAGGCTAGGGACAATCAAATGTGGTACCTTGATAGTGGATGCTCCAGACACATGTGTGGAGATAAAGCTATGTTTGCATCGCTCGAAGAAACCATGACTGGAAATGTTACCTTTGGTGATGGAGGAAGGGCACCGATTATGGGTAAAGGAAGAATCTCCTTACCTGGTCTTCCTGTTCTTGATGATGTACTGTATGTGGAAGGACTGACTGCAAATTTGTTGAGTATTAGTCATTTCTGTGACACTGGTCTAGATGTTAGTTTTAAGAAGAAAACATGTTCTGTGTTTAATGGCCAAGGCGAGTGTATTATTAAAGGTCTCAGAACTGCCAACAACTGTTACGGAATCTTCGTTGGTCAATCCTCAGTTTGTAATGCTGTTCATTTAGATGAAATTGACTTGTGGCATCAAAGGTTAGGACACATAAATTACCACGACCTGTCTAAAGTTTCAAGACGAAACCTCATTGTTGATCTTCCTAAATTAGGAAAGAAAGGTAATCCTGTGTGTGGTCCATGTCAATTGGGAAAACAGACGAGAACTAAACACACTAATGTCTCTCACATTCTCACTAAAAGACCTTTAGAACTTCTCCATATGGATCTTATGGGTCCGTCCAAGTCTGAAAGTCTTGGAGGTAAAAAATATATTTTGGTTGTTGTGGACGATTTTTCAAGATACACTTGGATTGATCTCCTACGGGAAAAATCTGAAGCTGCTAAAATCATCCAGATCTTGTGCAGGAGACTGATGATTGAGAAAGATTTGAATATCTCCAGGATTCGGACTGATCATGGTCGTGAGTTCCAAAATTCTAGCCTCGGATCCTTCTGTACCGACAAGGGTATTAAACAGGAGTTCTCTGCTCCTATCACTCCTCAGCAGAATGGTATTGTTGAGAGAAAAACAGAGTTATCCAAGAAATGGCTCGTGTCATGATTCACAGCAAAGGAATTGCTTTGCACTTTTGGGGAGAAGCTGTGTGCACAGCATGTCACATTATTAATCGTTTTTCCTGAGACCTGGAACTGACAAGACTCCATATGAAATATGGAATGATAAGAAACCTACTGTCAAATACTTCAAAGTTTTTGGTAGTACTTGTTATATTCTGAGAGATAGAGAAAATCTTAGTAAGTTTGATGCCAAAAGTGATGAAGGCATACTCTTAGGGTACTCGCAAAACAGCAGAGCCTATAGAGTGTTCAATAAACGTACTCGTACGGTTATGGAAACTATAAATGTGACTGTGAATGATGCTGAATGCAGCTCTGACAATGATAAGGAATTAGTCCATGTTGTTGACAGGAATGATAAAACTGCTGATATTGGATCCCCTGACAACACGACTGCTCCTGATCGCCCTGAGGGATGCAATTCTCCAGACAATGATAAATCTCGTGAACTGGTCCCTTCCTCTCGTGTTAAGCTGAACCATCCTAAAGAGAATGTCCTGGGAGATGTTTCTGAGGGATTGAGACTTCGTGGGAGATTGATCAATCAATTATCATTTGCTTGCTATGTGTCTCAGATTGAGCCGAAAAAGGTTGAAGAGGCTCTCTTGGAAGAAAGCTGGGTGAATGCTATGCATGAAGAACTAAATCAATTCACTCGAAATGATGTCTGGTACCTTGTTCCTCGACCCAAGAATTCTAATGTGATTGGAACCAAATGGATTTTCAAGAACAAGACTGATGACCAGGGTACCATAACTAGAAACAAGGCTCGTCTGGTGGCTCAAGGCTACACTCAGGTCGAAGGAATAGATTATGATGAGACATTTGCTCCTGTGGCCAGGTTAGAGTCTATTCGTATTCTTCTTGCTGTTGCGTGCAGTATGAAATTCAAACTCTACCAAATGGATGTTAAAAGCGCATTCTTAAATGGCTTTCTTCAAGAAGAGGTTTATGTAGAACAACCTAAAGGATTTGTGGATACCAATCATCCTGACTCCGTCTATAGGTTGAAGAAAGCTCTCTATGGTCTCAAACAGGCACCTAGAGCTTGGTATGACCGTCTCACTGGTTATCTGTTAGATCATGGCTACTCTCGAGGGGGAGTTGACAGAACTATGTTCATTCGAAAGGTCGATGGCATAATCATTATTGCTCAAGTGTATGTTGACGACATCGTCTTTGGTTCACCTCGTGACTCTCTTGCTCATGAGTTTGCCAACGCCATGACTCGAGAATTTGAAATGAGCATGATAGGAGAACTCAGCTATTTTCTTGGGCTTCAAGTGAAACAATTTGGATCTGAGACATATGTCTCTCAATCCAAGTATGCTAGGAACCTTGTCAAACGTTTTGGGTTGGATAGTAAGAAACATACTAGAACTCCCATGAGTACTAGTCTAAAACTTACTAGTGATCTATCTGGCAAAAGTGTGGATCATACTTTGTATCGAAGTATGATAGGTAGTCTATTGTACTTAACTGCTAGCAGACCCGACATCGCTTTTAGTGTAGGAGTTTGTGCTCGTTTTCAGGCTAATCCTAAGGAATCCCATATGAGTGCTGTTAAACGTATCATTCGATATGTTCATGGTACTGTCGACTATGGGTTAATGTATACTGAGAACTCCAATACCGTCCTAGCAGGCTATTCTGATGCTGACTGGGCTGGTTGCGCAGAAGATAGGAAGAGTACCACTGGTGGATGCTTTTATGTGGGTACTAATCTCGTTGCTTGGATGAGCAAGAAGCAAAATGCCGTTTCCTTATCCACGGCAGAAGCAGAATACATGGCAGCAGGGAGCTGTTGCACTCAACTTCTCTGGATGAAACAAATGCTAAATGATTATGGGATCACACAAGGAACTATGACAGTCTTTTGTGACAATTCGAGTGCGATAAATATATCCAAAAATCCTGTTCAACATTCTCGCACCAAACACATTGATATCCGTCATCATTTCATTCGCGAACTGGTTGAATCTAAGATCGTGTCCCTTGAGTATCTTTCTACTGAATACCAACTTGCTGATCTCTTTACAAAACCTCTTGACAACATTCGGTTTGAATTCCTTCGGTCAGCCATAGGGATGTGTATCTTCCCGTAGCTTGTGGTCCTTTCTTGTGTCAGTGTGAGTGAGTCTTTTTCTTTTTTTTCTTTTCTTTGTTCTCTGTTTGTGTTTTTATTATTTTTCTTAAATTCAACTCTATAAATGTGTAGCAAATGAGACTTCTATGGCATGGTTAGCGTATACATGTGATCCCGGTGTGTAGAATATATGATTGTGCATGCATGATATGCTTCATTTTTCTTGATGCTCTATATGCATGAGTGTGTGTGATAAAAACCTTTGGTATATCTTGTGCTTGCACTTCACATACACGTTTTTATTTATCAAGGCTTGGTCGCATGTATGAGTTTTTGGAATAGCAATCCAATTTCTATCATATCCTGTTTGCTCAATAGTGTGACCTTTGACTAGTTGACCTTGCTATCCCCTTTTAAAAGTAAAAAGAAATATATTTAAAAAGAAAAATGAGACTCAAGTGCAAAAGAGCCAAAATGGCCAAATTCAAAAGATAAGGGCAAAAACCCTTCACTCGAAAGAGTTGTTAAATATGAGCTCATGATATTTATGGGGTAAATAATATAGCATGCAACCAATGTTGCTTATTTTCAGGTCCTAGTGGTGCTGGGTTTGAACACATATTTTGTGGACTTGGTTTGATTAGAGATGGGTTTCTGTGGCTGTCTCCAGCTCATAAATTTAAGATCTTGAGCCTTGATTTGTTGTGCACTTTCTTTCTGTTCACGCAAGCGTTTGATATGCCTTAGTGTTTGGATCATATTCATAAGTGTTGTGTTTAGCAAATTGCAAAATGATGCCTGTTGTTTCATGTCATAATTATCATTTTCTTTTCTGGGTATCATTGTAACTGCTCTTCTGCTGTGCACTGTCTTCATTTCGTTGGTGTTCCGTTCTTGTTTTCGTTCGAACATAATCGTTGAATAGCGTTCGAATTAGTTCGAACGCCGTGTCGGTATTTAAATACCTTCGTGCGGTTTTTGTTCGCACATTCTTTCTCTCTCTTCTTCTCTGGTTCTTGCTCTTCCTCGCTTTTTCCTCCTCATTTTTTGGTCAGATCCAGCCTCTAATCCCTATTTCTTCTCGCTTCGTCTTCATCATCAAGGTATTTTTCTCATCTCCCTTCTGATTTTGTCTTGTTTCTCAGATCTAGAATCTAGGGTTTCGCTCTTGCGGTTTATTTAGCCTTCTCTCTTGATTGAAGGCGTATGGTGTCTTGTGTTGTGTCTTGTGTGTTTTGTGTGTCTTTTGTGGCGTTGTGCATCTCGTTGGGTGCTTTGTTGCTCGGTCTTACGCCATCGCGTTCGAACGCCCCATGAATTTGCGTTCGAACGTTCTTTGCTTTTTTAAATTCTGTTTGGGTCTGTTTTGGGTTGTTTCTTATTTCTGTGGTTCTTGTGTTTCTCTAGATGCCTAAGAAGACCGTTTCTTCAAAGAAACGTCCCCGAGACTCTCTTCCTCGAGATAGTTTTCGCAGTCCAGCTGCTGGTAAATTGTTCGATGATCACTTCTCGCGCGAAGTCTGTTTCTGGAGCGAAATGTCTTGGTTGATGAACTGCGTGATTCCGGCATTGTACCTCTTTTGGTTAATCGTGGTTGGGGTCCTCTTTTATCGGGTTTTGTTGGTCCGTCGCCTCAGCTTGTCCAGGAGTTCTATTCCAACTGGAGGTTCTCTCGCTACTTCTTTTTCGGTTTACATTCGGGGCCACTACCTGGATATCGATCCTTCTGTTCTATCGAGGATTCTGGCTATTCCCGAGGTGCCATACCCTCAGTTCCCCTGGTCCCCTGCTGATGGACCTTCTGATCAGCTCGTCATGGACGTTGCCTCTGGACAGCATCGTCCGTTTGGCGGAGGGACTGTTGTTGTCGCTACTTTGCTTCCGGCCTATCGTCTTCTTAACCGCATTTGTGCCATAATTTATGGCCCAAATCTCATGGAACACTCAGCCCTTTGCTCGGATTGCGTTCTCTATGCCATTGAGCAGGGTCTTTCCATCGACATACTCAGTGTGATTGTGCGGAGAGATGATACGTATCCGCTCTGCTTCTTATGCTTCCCACACCCTTCCCTATGGGTGTCTCATTCGCCGGATCATCTCGGCTTTGATTCCAGACTTTGTGCATGATCCTCCTCTTCCTCTCCTCAAGCCAATTGGTCGACAGACTGTCTCTGCAGGCGCTGCACATCTTCCTGCTCATGTTCGTGCTCCTGTTCTGCTCTGCTCCAGCTCCTGATCCAGCTACTGCTCCGGCTTCTGCTCCACAGCCTCGGGTTCTGCTTCCTCTTCTTTCGCTGGTCCTTCGTCGGATTTCTACCAGCGCATCTTGGATTCCCATGCTACCATTCTCGCTGAGCTTCGCCTGGTCTCCGGTAGCTTATCCGAGGTCCGTTCTTCTGTTCGCCGCCTCGAGGATCAGTTTGCCCGTCACCTGTCATCCTCTCATGCTGTTTCTCGATTCCGATGAGTCGTCAGCTAGCTCGGAGTCTGCCTAGTTGTTTTTTTTTTTTCGGATTTTTTTTTGTGATATGAGGGGTTTGGTCATTTTTGGGTCATTCTTTTTGTATTTTGTAGACCTGTCCTCTCTCCATTTTGTAGACGATTGTGATGTATTGCAACATTTAACGTTTAATTATGACATTTGCTCCTTTGCATATTTTTGATCATTGTCTTCTTCATATATGTTTGTGGTTTGTGCTTCATTTGTCATTTCGTGCCAAAAAGGGGGAGAAATTGGTGTTTGGACTCAGGGGGAGCTTTTGGATTCAGGGGGAGATATATGATTTATCTGTTTGTTAATCTCAATGCTTTTCACGGTATTTTGTTGTTTGTGAATGTTTTCAGGCAAACAGGTTATCTGCTGGTGTTTTTATTCCTTCAAGACTCTTGGTTAGGTTTTAGATCGAGTCCATTTGTAATAAGTCTCTGTTTTGATGGTGGACAGTTGACTTTTTGCTTTTTCGGTCTTTTATCGTAGTTCTTGTATTAGGTAGTGTTTTGTCACGGAATGCCAAAGGGGGAGATTGTTAGTTCCAGTTTTATTGGCTTATATCCGTGACAAAACAAGTTCAGTTGAGTTGTAATCTGTCGTGAAGATTGGTATGCAATTGGACTGGTTTTGCCTGCTGTGCTTCTGACTTCCGTTAGTGCTGCGTTCTTCTTCTCTGGTTCGAACATCTGCGTTATTGCTGCGTTGGTCCACAGGTTCGAACATTGGCGTTAGTGTTGGGTTTGTTAAATAGTTCGAACGGGTTGCGTTAGTGTACCGTTCTTATTTGGGTTCGAACGAGCGTATTCCAGTGAGCAGTCGTTTGATTCCCGTTTCTCTTGGGGTTCGAACACTGTCATTCCAGAGAGCTCCCGTTTGAGTTTCGTTTCCATTTCGTTCGAACGGCTTTTGCAGTTTTCACACCACGCGTTCGACACGTTCTTAGTGCGTTCGAACGGATAGCGCATTTTCTGTTTTAATGATGCGCCATTTTTAACCTGTTGGTGCCCCTTCTAAACCCTACATATAAAAAGAATGCTCAGCCCCCAAATTCTGTGGAAAAAACACATTACCCAAGAGCCCTTGCCTTTGTTTTTCCCTTTAGTTTGAAAATCCTTCTTAAGATTATATCTTATTTCTTGAGTGATTTTCTTGTTCTTTCAAATCACACCATACACACACAACTACCTGTTAGATTGAATCCATTGAGGCTTCAGAAGGTTTGAAGGAAGTTGCTTGGTGCATGCTCGAGGAGTTCCTTGGGTGATTATGGTTGTGGGTTAAGAGTCGGCAAAGTTGTTGCTCTAGGTCTTTTCACCATCTCTGTAAGTTTTTCTCTTATAGTGGATTTGGGTGGTAGCCTATACCCGGAGTGGTTTTTTACTCTAACGAGTTTTCCACTTCGTAAACAAATCTCATTGCCTTCTTTTTTCTTTCACTTTCACTGCCTTTTTACTTGTGAGATATTTGTTTTGTGTTTGAAGTATTTTATCTTATCTTGGTTGATTATTCTTCCATTGTGTGTTCTCTATTCGAAACGTGTTTTGAATAGTGTAGAAATTTTTATTTCCGCTTGTTACACCTATTCCCCCCCATAGGTGTGTTGGGTCAAAACTTTAGTATTTTCACACAGCAACTTTAACGTAACAGGTAAATAGAGAGTGTGAGAATGATATGTTAGGTCAACTTGGACATTATTTTTGCTCAAGGAAAATATTTGCATCTAGAATTTTTTTTTTATCCTAAGAGTAGTTTATGTATTGAGCATAATCCTTCATTCACTAAATATGGGATTCATTTTCACATTACATGTATGGGTGTTTATGGGGTCGGGGCGACCCGCGATCCAACCCGACACGATCCGATCGGGTTTGTAAAATTAAAAAAGTAATATAGGGTCACAGTGAACTCGATCCGTCAAAACGGATCAGGTCGCGAGTTCAATGTAAAAAATTATGTTTGACCCAACCCGACCCGATTTTAATGATTTTTCTATTTTCCTATGTAGTTAATTTATCATAATCCCGACTCGACCCACGCAGGTTACACTTTCAAATTTCGGCTTTCGAGTCTTCCGACCCGCACGACCCAATCCGATCGGGTTTAAGAAAATTAAAAAATTTGATCCGACCCGACCTGTGAACACTCACTACAAGAATTATGGCTTTTAGCGACCAAATATTTAGCGTCGAAATAATTTTCGACGCCAAAAATCACTTTTAGCGTCAAATTTCATTTTCGACGCTAAATGTCATATTGTTAGCGACGAAAATAAATGTCGACGCCAAATATTCAACTTTTAGCGTCGAAAAGAGTTTTCGACGCTAAAATTAATACTATAGCGTCAAAAAATATTCGACGCTAGATAATTTTACTATTCCAATAATTTTTGGCGCCAAATGTTAAACTTTTAGCGTCAAAAATATTAGTCGACGCCAAAAGCTAGACATTTAGCGTCGACTATATAGCGTCGCTAAAGGTTTATGAAGATTCCACCGACAATCCTTCAATCTTTAGCGTCTAAATTTATGTCGACGCTAAATTTCGGACATTTAGCGTCGAAATTGTTGTTTCGACGCTAAAAACGACAACAATTAGCGTCGAAATTGAATATTCGACGCTAAAAATAAAAACAATTAGAGTCGAATATATTATTTCGACGCTAAATATAGATTAAAATGCAGAATGCCACCAACCCTTCTCCCCCCTCTGTTTTTTCTCTCATTCTCTTCATTTTCATCCTCTGAAATCTGAGAATTTCTCCTCTACAGCCTCACAACTCTCCTAAAAAATTTCAATAAAATTGTAATCAATTTCCGATAAGGTAAATATTCTTTCATATTTCTTTATTATTTTCAATTTTTATGATTATATATGTTGTTTATATGCTTTTTGTTAGTGATTTATGATTCATATATGTAGAGTAAGTTAATTAATTAACAAAATAGAATTTTTCTGTAAACTATTTAATTTATCAACCAAATATATATATGTATATGCTTAAATAAATTATTAATGAATTAGTAATGTTGATTACTGTAATAGATTGAGTGTTGAATATCGTAATGGAGTGTATGAGTTTATGGAAGTCGCAAAGCAACACATTGATGCAGAAGGTCGTGTTCGTTGTCCATGTACAAATTGTTTGAATAGGAAAAGAAAGCGGTTAGATGAAGTTCATAATCATTTATACATGCCAGGAATATCACCAACTTACCGTACGTGGATTTATCACGGTGAACAGTATCATTCTCAGTCACGGTTTATTGATTCCGGCGAAGGGAGCAGTAGTTACAATCAACCTGCAAACGATGAGATAACCGATATTTTTCATGACTTACAAGGTCCACAACTTGGTCATAGTGTTAGTGGTGACATGCCAGTGTTAAGTGGAAATGATCAAAATTTATTTAGTGAACTACTTGATGAGGTAAAAAAAATTCCATTTGAAGGTGCTGGAATGTCGATCTTGAATTTCGTTGTGAAATAATTACACATTAAAGTGATCAACAGAATGACCAACAAAAGTATCGATATGATGTTAGAGTTACTGGCCCAAATGTTACCGGTTGGAAGCAAATTGCCTAAGTCGTACTACGAGGCAAAGAAAATGTTGCGTGATCTGGGAATGGGGTATGAATCCATTCGTGCTTGTAAGTTTGATTGTGTATTATTTCGTGCCGAGTATGAATCACTTGAACATTGTCCGATATGTGGTGAAAGTCGGTACAAAGTCCGTGGTATGGGGAAGAAAGTGCCTCAAAAGATATTGCGATAATTCCCTTTAACGCCCAGGCTGCAGAGATTGTTCATGTCACGACACACAGCGACTGATATGATGTGGCATCATGAAAAGAGGATCGGTGCGGAGGGCATACTTAGACATCCTGCGGATGGAACCGAATGGAAGGAATTTGAGGGCATACTTAGACATCCTGCAGATGTTACTCATGTCACTCAAAATTCTGGAATTGTAGTCCAAGGAGAACACGGCTCAGATTTTATTGACTTCTACGGCGTATTGCAATCGGTCATTGAGTTGATATACCAACCCAGACGACATATTGTGCTATTCGACTGTAAGTGGTTTGACACAAATGCCAGAAAGAGGAGAATTCAAGTTAGTAATCATCTAACGTCAATTAATGTTCAACGTTTTTGGTACAAGAATG
Organism: Zanthoxylum bungeanum; assembly: GCA_019454045.1. Classification (NCBI taxonomy): domain Eukaryota; kingdom Viridiplantae; phylum Streptophyta; class Magnoliopsida; order Sapindales; family Rutaceae; genus Zanthoxylum; species Zanthoxylum bungeanum. Next base: position 127,627 of record SKCR01030218.1, read on the forward strand.
ATCCATACATTTTTTGTACCCAAGCACGTTCAGTGATATATATATCTGATCCAAAGTTAGGAACTGGATGGATGGTGGTCGAAAATTTACAACATAGGGCCATTTGGGACACGCATGAGAAAGATAGAGTTGACATATCAAATGAAACACAAGAAGTCTCCGGGAACTTTGAAGTTCCTGAACAGAAATTTTTTGGACCAACTGTCACCGTTCCCGAAAATATCACATTAACACGAGATAGTACAAACGTTGAGATAATTCCTCATTCTGAAGTTAGCGTGGAAGTAGCAAGTGAAGAAGAATTTGACACTGACGATGACTTCGATTTCAGTCATGAATCCTCAAATACCGAAGATAATAGTGATTAATGAAGTTATTATAATGTATGGTTCTTATTTTAAGATGTGATTGATGAATAATTTTTATTATTATAATGTATGGTTCTTATTTTGAATTATTATTTAAATATGGTTGAAAGATTGTCGTAATTATTAATAGTATAATTATCATATTATTTTCTTTATTATTTTTTTAATGGTATCAATTTAGCTTCGAAATAGAATAGTCGACGCTAAATGTATACCATTTAGCGTTGAAATAATAATCGACGATAAATTGTAGACATTTAGCGTCGACATAATAATCGATGCTAAATGTCAATCATTTTAGCGTCGATATTATATGTTTCGACGCTAACCAAAAAATTAAATTTCCCCAAAAACTAAACCTAATTTTTTCATAAACCGCCAAACTTTTAGCGTCGAAATATTCAACGCTAAAAGCAAATAATTTCGACGCTAAATGTCCATTAAATCCCTAAAACCAGTGCCTTCTTCATTCTCGGCTCAGACGACCAAAAAGCCCCTCACTGTCGAATTCATCTTTCTCGGCTCCAACTCATCAATTCTTCATCAAATTCATCGAATTTGAAGGTAAGTGTTATTTGAATTTTATTTTGGTATGGCATGAATTGGATTTGAATTTCTTTTTCTTGATGATGATGATGATGGTGTTTGAATATGGGGTTTGAATATATGTTTCACTGGAAAATTGACACGGTTTAAGCATTATTTTTTATGATTGCCCAATGTTCCATAATTAAAGGACATGGCCGAATAGAGAGTTTGTTTTGGAGGGTTGAGTTTTTGATTTTGAGTAAGGATTGATGATGGCTTACAATGTTGTTATAACATGAGTTGGTTGTGAATTGATTAGAAATTCTATAAGTTATAAATTCCTTAAATTAGCTGAATCAGTTGGTTGATGATAGGGAATGATGTTTTTGTGTTTTGTTGATGGTGGGTGATGATTAATGCTTAGAAATATGGTATAGCTTGAATTGTATATGATTAAAATTGAAACTTCCAATGTTGTTAATTAGAAGCATAGCTCGAATGCATAGCTTTAGGTGGGGATATGGAATCTTGTGTATGTTGTGATAAGAATTATGCTTAATATGGACACTGCACCAACAGATTTTTTAAGCTCAATTAAGCAATCGATCAATTAAGCAAAACAATCGATCAATTAAGCAAAACACATATCATTTAACCATCAAAAGAAACGTTTCACATTAACGAAGATGCACCCAGAACAGCGGCAAATTTGCTACTGTTCTGCCCGGAACAGCAGCAAAATTGCTGCTGCTGTTCTGCCCAGAACAGCAGCAATGCAGGAAATCTGTTTTTATTCTCTAATTGTACATCATGGTATCTAATTGGACAATCTCAATTAGGTCTCTAATTGTCAAAACTTATGAAGCTTTAGAACTCCATTTGGCTTGCGTATGTGAAAATCTGTTCTTTTCTCAATTAGGTCTCTAATGATCCTACTTTGATGATCATGATGTTATACTGTGATTGATATGATGATGTTATACTTTGATGATGATGATGATAGTTTGATGAGGATGATACTTTGATGTGATACTTTGATGATGATGATACTTTGATGATGATGATGGTTGTTGATGATGATGATGGTTGTTGATGATGATGATACTTTGATAATGATGCTACTTTGATGATCATGATGTTATACTTTGATTGATATGATGATGTTTTACTTTGATGATGATGATGATGATGATAGTTTGATGAGGATGATACTTTGATAATGATGCTACTTTGATGATCATGATGTTATACTTTGATTGATATGATGATGTTATACTTTGTGATGAGGATGATACTTTGATGTGATACTTCGATGATGATCTTGATGATGAATCTGAATTTGATGATGATGCTACTTTGATGATGATGATGAATTTGATGACGCTAATTCGACGGGTTTTTGCAGATGGCACCGGGCAATCGCAAACGGGCTAACGCGACTCCATCTACATCAGCAAGGACAACTGGCCCTGGTGGAGTCTCTTCCAGCACAGGTGAGTCCAATACAGCGAAGGGTCGAGGACGCACTCGTGGCCTGGGGTTGGCTAAGTACGTTAAGGCTCACGGTCGTATCCAGATAGAGATATCAGATGATGGACACAATCAAGTCGGACAACATAATTCAGCGTTTAATACAGCCATAGGAGCTACAGCTCGATATGAAGCTCCCCAAAACTACGTTTCTTGGAGAAAGATACCGTGGGAGACGAAAATCAACCAGCTATTCTCTTCACTACTTGTAAGTTTTCGATATTGTTTGTTAGTTAACATTTTTATTTTATACTTATTTTAACTCGAATTTTCATGTAGGAGTGGTTCGACTTCGATCTGACCAAATTGAATGTCCAACAATATATTGACTACCACATGGGGAAAAGTTATAAAGATTATAAGACAAAAGTCCTGAAACCAATATTCGACGAACATGGACCTTCAGATGCTCCACAACACAAGCCTGATTTTATAGAGGAACAAGACTGGACATTCTTATGTGAGCTTTGGCCTAGCAAAAAACACGAGGTAAATTTTGAAATAAACGGAAATTTATAATTGTCTTTGTTTTCGGTACTTACAGTGTTGGTAAATGCATGATAAATGTCACGCAAATGCGGAAAATCGAAGTCACTTGCGTTTTAACCACCGTGGAGGTTCGAAGCCATTTATCCAACATCGTGCCGAACATTCTGAGGTAAATATACTAACGTAAAATTTAACAGTTCATTGTTTTTACTAATGTGGAATAATATTGAATTTATTTTCTGTTTATAACAGAGTAGCAAATGTGAGGTGCAATCATTTCCAGATTTATTCCGTGTGACGCATTACAATGAGAGGAACAAATGGATAAATGAAGAAGCTGAACGCTGCTATGTAAGTTTCAGTTTTTAAAATAAAATAATTAATATTATATATGTTAATTTTTTTCTCAAATTCTAATATTAACTTATTTTTTGAAACAGAACGAAATGATGGAACTCCAACAGCAAACTCAGGAGACAAGGCCCGACTCGATACCAGATGAGCAGTTGTCGCAATTGGTTTTCAAGAATCAGACAGCTTACAACGTTGGCCTTGGCACTCGTAAGAAGCTGACGTCATCTGCAAGCAATACTGTTAATTCGGACAATGCCTCTCTTCGAGACGAGTTAGTCACCACCAAAGACGAGCTAGCCACCACCCGAGACAAGCTGAAGCAGACTAAGGAGAAGCTACAACAGGTCACGGTGGACCAAGAGAAGAAGATGGAGCAGTTGGAACAGCAAATGTTGGCTTTCCGTCAGATGTTCGAGGCCTCAATCAGTCAGGGTGCATCGGGCTCGAGCGTCCCCCCATCACAGTAGCAATTAATTTTATATTTGGTTTTGTATAAACATTTTGAACAAATATATTTAATATAATATTTTTTTTTCTAAAACAAATTTCAATATAATATTTCGTAATTCTGTTATTAATTAGATTTTTTTGCAATTAAATTAAATATTTTAGACCAAAAAGAAGTAAATTAATATTTTTTTTAAAAACAAATTTTTTTAACTATTAGCGTCGAATATTTCGACGCTAAAAATTGAATTTTGGCGTCGAATATTTCCACGCTAATAGTAACAAAAATGGCCGTTGTAAATATACAGATATTACTTTTTTAATATACTTTAGCGTCGACACGTTTCGACGCTAAAAAAGTCCATTTTGGCGTCGAATTATTTCGTCGCCAAATATAACCTATAGCGTCAGAAAATTTAATTTACCATCAAAATAAATTGGACGCAAAATATAGTTTTTAGCGTCGCATTTATTTATATCGACGCTAAAAGTGATTCTCGTCGATATTTCGGCGTCCAGTTTTTGCGTCTAATTAATTCGACGATGATTTTAATTTGCGTCGACAATGTGACTTATGGCGTCGAATATTGTCGACGCTAAAAGGTCTAATTTTTGTAGTGACTTCTAATTGCATGTGGTGATCATTAATATTTTTCATCTATAAATTAAGTCGAAAGAAATCCTATAAAGCAAGATAAAATCTTCTATTATATATGCACTCACGATCTTTAAAATCTCAGCATACATAGGATTAACATGGGAATATGGGATCCAAATTCATGTTATAAGAAAAACTATGGCCCAAACTAGGTATTACAAAAATTTATTATATATTATCTATTAATTAATTTGGCCATCTTAGATATAGTATATAAAGATTAGTTAATTCTTTGATATAATAAAGATATGAGTGATATAGTACCAACGACTAATAAGTATATCACAAATGTGTGTGTATATATATATTATACTAAGTGACCGATCATAAATTCTTCAATTGGGGACTAAACAATTTATTCACAATCAGAAATTGTGGCTGCTATATATTCTGGTAGTTGAAAATATTTTTTCTAAGGGTCGGAACTCCTTCTGCCTTCTGTTGGATTCCAGTTGCAGCATGCATGCTGAAAGTTGATAAGTTGGCCAGCTTTCATAACGTGTAACACGTTGTCAAAACTTGTGTGCCAACTGCCAAAACGTGTGCCAAAACCTGTGACACTGTAGCACACGTTTTGGCACTATAAAAGAGCCCCAAATCCCATTTGTTTAGTATCCCAAATCCCAAAACAGAGAGTTATATAGAGAGTAAAGAGTTTGAAAGGTTTTTTGTAAAGCTTGGATTTAAGCTTTGTAATTCTTTTATTTATGTAATAACGAAGAGTTTTCCTCTCATTTCTCCTCTATAGTGATTGTTTATATCACAACAAGTGGTATCAGGAGCTAAAGTTACACATAGGGATCCTGAAACTCAGAAACAGAGCTTCGGTTTGGAAAATCGGTTCCGACGAAAGTTATCGAAAATCGATTTTGAGCATACCATCGATTTTTTCACGACGAGACGAACACGACAGTATTTTTCGGCGATTGAACGGAGATTCGGAAAGGTCGCACACGCCGCACGCGCCTTCCAGAGGTTGTCCCAAACGCGCCGCACTCCCCTGCTGAAGCTTAAAGACGCCGAGTCAAATGCCACATCAGTGTCCAGTCAGCGCCACGTCAGCCATTAAGAACAGTCAGCAGCATAGTCAGCACGATACGTCAGCAGCCATGTGTCACCCAGTCAGCCGCCACGTCAGCGCCACTTGTCTGCCACGTTAGTAAAATTTTTGGTAAATTTCATAAAGGTCCCTATAATTTCTAGAATTTATATTTTGGCCCTTGAACTTTCAGAAATTGCACTTTGACCCTTGTAACTTCTGAAAATTTACATTATGGTCCATGTGTCGGATTTTGACAAACGAAGTATCATTTCCACCATTTTCGGCCATTCCAGACTCAACCGTGAGCTCCTTTTTTTGAAATTCTACTTTGAATTTTTATGATGGATAGAGGCAAAGGAAAAATGATTTTGTTAACAAGCACTAATTATTTCACATTGAGAGGAATGATGAAAGACCTTCTATATGTGAGGGACTATGATGGATCGGTCTTTCTGGAGCAGAAACCAGAAGCAATGTCCGATGAAAAGTGGAATAATCTTCACCAGAAGACATGCAGTACTATTCGTCAGTGGATCGACGATAGTATCGTGAACCATGTTAGTGAAGATATTAATACACGTGTCTTATAGAGAAAACTGGAGGAGCTTTTTCGAACAAAGACTGGCAACAACAAGATGTACTACATCAAGAAGATGATGGGGTTGAAATACGATGAAGGTACAACTGTGGCGGACCATATCAATGATTTTATCGGCACCATGAAAGAATTGTCTAGATTGGGCATAGACTTCGGTGATGAGGTAAATGGATTAATACTCCTAAATACGTTACCAGAATCTTGGGAAACATTTAGATCCATGGTGATAAATTCAGCCTCAGATGGGAGAGTCACACTGGAGATGGCAAAAACTATAATCTTCGAGGAAGAAAAGAGGACGAGAATGCAAGGGATGACATCGGTCTCAACCTCAGAAGCTTTAGTGACTGAGATGAACAACAGAAAGGGGAGGAGTAAAAGCCGAGGCCCAGATAGATCAGACAAGAACTGATTTAAATCAAGAACAAGAGATATAGAATGCTACCATTGTAAAAAGAAATGCCATATGAAGAGGGATTGCTACAAATTAAAGAACGAGCAGTCCAGAGACAACAACAGAAGGGATAATGACTACAATCAAGAAATAGTTGCTACTGCCACCACTGAAAAAACCACCAAAGAATTCCTCATTATCTACGAGGAAAATATTGTGAATCTTGCCAGCCACGAGACCAGTTGGGTGATAAATAATGGCGTCTCCATACACGCCACATCTCGTAGAGACTTCTTTTCATCTTACACACCAGGTGACTATGGTGCTGTAAGGATAGGAAATGACGGTCAGTCCAAAGCCGTCGGTATTGGAGACATATGCCTTGAAATAGACAACATGACAAGGCTAGTGTTGAAGGGAGTCAAGCACATCCCAGATATCTGGTTAAACCTGATCTCAACAGGCAAGCCGAATGATGAAGGCTTCTGCAGCACCTTTAGTGATGGCATATGGAAGCTCACTAAAGAATCAATGGTGATGGCACGAGGTAAGAAAGACTCAACACTGTATTTGATGCACACTAAACTTTCCAATAGTAACATAAATACAGTCAACAGTAATGAGACACCCGAGATATGGCATAAAAAGCTCGGTCATATGAGTCAAACATGGATGGAAGTACTAAGCCGACGAAATATTCTTCCCGGATTAAAGAACACACACTTACAGAAATGTGAACACTGCACGGCTGGAAAACAGAATATAGTGTCCTTCCAGAGTGTCCTTCCGGAGGTACTTGATCTCATACATTCAGATATATGTGGTCTGATGCAGACAAAAATACTTGTTGGGTCACTTTATTTTGTGACATTTATAGATGATCATTCAATGAAGATATGAGTATACACCTTGAAGATGAAAGATCAAGTGTTGAGAGTGTTCAAGGAGTTTCATGCCTTGGTAGAGAGAGAAACCGGCAAGAAATTGAAATGCATCAGAACAGACAATGGTGGAGAGTATAGAGGCCTGTTTGATCAGTACTGCAAGATGCAAGGAATCCAACATCAAATGACACCACCCAAGACACCTCAGCTGAATGGCCTAGCTGAGGGGATTGACAGTACCTTGTGTGAAAGGGTCAAAAGCTTGCTCTCACAAGCCAAGCTACCAAAGACATTTTGGGGGGAGGCACTCAGCACAACTATACATGTTTTGAACATGTCATCAGCAGTCGTACTAAAAGGTAATGTTCCTAATCAAGTCTGGACAGGTAAAGAAGTGTCATATGAACACTTAAATGTCTTCGGGTGCAAAACATTTGTACACATCCCAAAGGACGAGAGATCCAAACTTGATGCAAAGACACGACAATGTGTCTTTATTGGCTATGGTTTGGATGATTTCGGCTACAAACTGTATGATCTTGTTGAGAAGAAGATTCTCAGAAGCCGAGATGTTGTCTTTGTTGAAGATCAAACTATAGAATATATCACAACGGAGACAAAGACAATGCCCCAGCAATACAGAAATATTGATGTGAATCCAGAACCTCATACACCGGTTCCAGTACATATTGAAGATGAGGTTCCCAATCATGAAGGTATAGGCATTGAAGCTCCCAGAGATGATGATCATGATCAACCACCAGTACAAGAAGCTACACCAACAGTTCCACAGAGAAAGTCTGACAGAGAAATGCGACCTTCAATGAAATACTCTGCATATGAGTATGTGCTGCTTAATGACGGGGGAGAACCTGAGAGCTACAAGGAGGTTGTGGAAACATATAACATAGAAAAGTTGGAGGAAGCCAGTTAAGATGAGATGAAATATTTGCATGACAATTACACTTTCGAGTTGGTGAAATTGCCAAAAGGCAAACGGGCTTTGAAGAACAAATGGGTGTACAGAGTGAAGCAATAAGAACACACTTCACAACCCCAGTACAAAGCCAGACTAGTTGTCAATGGATTCAATCAGAGGAAAGACATTAACTTTGATGAAATCTTCTCTCCAGTTGTGAAGATGTCATCCATCAGAGTGGTACTCAGCTTAGCAGCAAGCCTTGACTTGGAGATCGAGCATATGGATGTCAATACCGTATTTCTTCATGGGGATTTGGAAGAAGAAATTTATATGGAGCAACCAGAAGGCTTCAAAGGAAAAGATGACCATATGTGCAGACTCAGGAAAAGCCTCTATGGTTTGAAACAGGCACCGAGACAGTGGTATATGAAGTTTGAGTCAGTTATGAGGGAGCAATGATACAAGAAGACTACTTCAGACCATTGTGTTTTCATTCAGAAATTTGTTGACGATGACTTTATCATCTTACTGTTGTATGTAGATGATATGTTGATAGTTGGCCGGAATCAATCGAGGATTGATGATTTGAAGCAGAAATTGAGTAATTCTTTTAAGATGAAAGACTTAGGGCCAGCAAAATAGATTTTTGGCATCAGGATCGGTCGTGATCGAAAAGCCAAGAAATTATATTTGTCATAAAATGAGTACATCGAGAAGGTACTTCAGCGATTTTAGATGAACAAGGCTAAAACAGTTAGCACTCCAATTGCTACCCACTTTAGATTGAGTACGCAATAAAGTCCCTCTACTGAGACAGAGAATGGGGAAATGAAACAGGTTCTATACACCTCAACAGTGGGAAGTCTAATGTATGTCATGGTGTGCACAAGGCCAGACCTAGCACACGTAATTGGATTGGTCAGCCGGTTTATGTCAAATCCAAGAAAAGAACACTGAAATGCTATCAAATGGATAATGCGATATCTTCGAGGCACATCCAAAATGAGACTATGTTTTGGAAGCAACAAGCCAGTGTTAATGGGCTACACCGATTCAGATATGGCAAGTGATGTGGATACCCGTAAGTCTACTTCGGGGTATCTAATTACTCTCTCAGGGGGAGCTGTGGCATGGCAGTCAAAGTTGCCGAGATGTGTTGCACTCTCTACAATAGAGGCGGAATTCATTGCAGTAACAGAAGCTTGCAAGGAATTACTTTGGATGAAGACATTTATTCAGGAATTGGTTTTCAAGCAGGAGAAGTACACTTTGTACTGTGATGGCCAGAGTGCTATTTACTTTGGTAAAATTTCTACTTTTCACTCGAGGTCAAAACATATCGATGTGAGGTATCACTGGATACGGGACGTCTTGATTTCAAAGCTGTTAGAACTTAGAAAGATTCACACTGATGACAATGGGGCCGATATGTTCATAAAAAATTTATCGAGTAAGAAGCTTGAAATCTGTCGTGCCATAGCTGGGATGACAAAACTCTCCATATAGATAAATCAGGAAGAAACAAAGAACTACGATTGGCTTGATCCCAACTCATGGTATATAGGCAGTCATACAGATACAGCCAATGGTGGATCATTTTGAGGATCCGGTTTGGGTGATTGATGGTCGGCTCAGATTTTAGGGCAAATCTTCACCGATGGGGAGATTTGTTGGATTCCAGCTGCAGCATGCATGCTGAAAGTTGGCAAGTTGGCCAACTTTCATAACGCGTAACGCCTTGCCAAAACGTGTGGTATTGTAGCACACGTTTTGGCACTATAAAAGGATCCCCAAATCCTATTTGTTTAGTATCCCAAATCCCAAAACATAGAGTTATATAGAGAGTAAAAAGTTTGAGAGGTTTTTTGTAAAGCTTGGGTTTAAGCTTTGTAATTCTTTTATTTATGTAATAAAAAAGGTTTTCTCATTTCTCCTCTATAGTGATTGTTTATATCACAACACCTTCTGGTTTGAATGTGAGTCTATGTTGATGGTTTATTTGTGTAAAACAGCAATACAAAATTTCGATTTCAAGGCATGAAGATTACTCACTTTTAAGTGATGTTTGCCCCTTTATTATTGCTGTAAAATTATAGAAAATCACTCTCATGATATAATTGTTGGAGTTAGTGTTGGGTGCCAATCTGAATTATTATTTATTTATATTAATAAAATAATTATATTTTCATTTCATACCTTATTAATGGTATTGTCATTATGTGTATTAGATTGATGTATAGATATGCTAAGTATGACATCGACCTTAGAATAGTCTTGTAGTAATATTAGACACTAGGTGGTCCGACATTGGGATAAATGGTACTATTGTAAATTATTCTTAAAGTATATATTCCCAGTCGTTGGTTTTGGAATATGGTCGAATTCCTATAACCTATAAGACTAGCATATGTCGTATATTGGAATTTGAGTTCCAATGGCTTAACCCGATATACCATGAGTTTTGGAAACTCGTATGGATGTGTGGGTATTGGTTGGACCGAATACTGAATGACTCACAGGTGATTCCTAATAGTTGGAAGTACACATCACCGTCAATAGGAATCTCCTCTAGTCGAGTAACTATGTAATCTTTTACTATAGGATACCATTGATTTTTTGTGAGATCTTCCACACTTTGATGTCATGTATGTCAGAAATCTTTCATGGTCTGGCCTGTAGATGTTCGTTGGGTGTGGATGATGCACTCAATAATCAAGTGCGAAGAAAGATATGATTTTTCGGCCCATATGTGTACCATAAGGGGTTTAGGTATCCATGTGAGTAAAATCACGATTCTTAAAGCTTTGGCCAAAGTCGATCACCAAGGGTGGATTCCATGAGTTATGAATAATCGTGGACATGTCGATATGAGATGTGCGTATTAGAAACTTGACGGTGTATTCTATGTTTTCTAAGAACAACTTGGATAGCCTACGACAGAGGGATTATTAAACATATGTGATGACATCGACTTGTATAGTTCATAAAAGTTGTTAGTGTTCTTCACGAATTCGGAGGTGGCCGAATTACGTACATATTAGCTAGGCGTATATGTTGAACGTGTCTGAACTTAGAGAGTCCCAATATGAAGTGTACTCGTTGAGCACTTGAGTTGCCGATTAATTTTGATAAAAGATAATATTCGATATTATAATTATCAACCAAGATAATCAAATGTTATTGGATAATATTAATTATTTACTTTGACCTAATGGATTAATTGGATTAATTCAATAATTACACAAGAGTTTAATTGTAAAATCATAATTATCTCTACCATTTGAGGATATTATAGTAATTATAAGTATGTAATAATATGTGGTTTTGGCTTGATTTAATTAGATTAAACCAAATTGGCAAACATTTAACGAATTCATTTCCTAATCATTTGATTTAATTGGATTAAATCAAAGTAGTAGACAATGGAGATTAGTCACACCTAATTATACATATTTGGATAAATTGGATTAAGCCCACATAAAAATTAATTATAACTTTTGTTAATTAAAAATTGTCAAAGTTTTGCTATAAATAGCAAGCTTTAGGAATGTTTTAATTAAGCAAAGCAAAGCTTGAGAAAGCTAAATACAAGTAAGTATTATAGAAATTAGCCTAAGTTAGAGAAGTGTTTAGAGAAGCTTTGTGAGGTCTCTACAATATTTCATCTAGGAAAAATCAAGATTGGATCTTGGGGTGAAGCTTACTAGCATTGAAATCAAGATTGGATCTTGGAGTCAAGCTTGCTAATCCTTGGAAGTTCACCAAATATTTCAACAAAGAGAAGTAGGTTGGATATTTGAATCAACCTTGCTAGGTAAGTTTGATCTTCTCTAAAAGCTATATTTTTCATTAGTGAGACATATAGTGTTGAATTATGTATTAGATACATAATATTGAAATTAGGCTAATTAATTTGGAAGTATAAACACAAAATGATTGTAATTGGGTCAAAATATTTATGTTAGACATAAACACAAAATTATAGTTTGGAACTATAGATTAACGCTTAGAGCTATGACTACCATTCTAGAATCACTGGACCACATTTGGGTGATCTAGAATTGTTCACGAGTCACTTCATTGTGGAATTCTAATTTGGTTTGTGTTTTGGATTCAAAATTTACGCAAGTGCGTATTTAGAATAAATTTATATTTTGTAAAAATATTTGATATTTTGAAAAACTTGATTTTTTGTTCTATAACATGTGTTGATGTTGAAATTCCCTGTAAGTATTAGCGATAAACCAAACTCTATACCCAAGAGGGGGTTGAATTGGGTTACGGCTAAAATATACAGAATTAAATTTTTTTACCGATTTTAAGTTATTTTATCAATTAAGCTTAAGGTCAATTTTCTCTATTGTAATAAACAACTTATATGCAAGTTTCTAATAAATAAGCATGTAATAAATAAAACTTACAATATGTAAATAGTTAAGAGATAGAGAAAACGACACCGATATTTATAATGGTTCAACCAACAATGCCTATGTCCACTCCCCAAGCCGCGCTTGAAACTTTTCATTATGAACCGAGTTTTTGCCATGGCTCACTCGCAACCAAGAGTTTTATGCAAGGTGCACTCCAAACCTTTACACTTTGAGTTTTCTATGTAAGCTCACTCACAAACCTTTACAATTACCCAAATTATGGGATTTCACAAACCGAAAATATTTTGTATAAGAAATTGTAAAACACACTTGGGCCATCACAATGATGAAAAAGATTGTGTGAGTTGGTTACCCAAGTGATATAAGCTCACTGTAAATATATATGAAGGTGTAGTGTGTGTGTGAGTGTATATGATTATGAAGGTTAAATAAACACTCTTGTTTTTACCTTGGTAGAATGTGTATGAAGGTTTTCAAGTTCTCTAACCAAGCAAAAAAGGAATTGGGGCTCAATTTATAACAAAATGAAAGACTGCCCCAACTTTGCTATCTAAGACCGGTATGCCGGTCTCCAGACACCGGTATACCGGTCTGGCATAGAAATGGGTATTAACAGTTATATTACTGTTGAAGATATATCTGTTAGGCCGGTATGGTCACCAATATAGGGACCAGTATGGTCCTTTTCGGTTATAGTGAGTGTGCAATATGAAGAGTTTGATCGTTATGGTAACCGGTATGCTGACCAGTTTAGGTCATGCCGGTTCCAGTAAAGGAACTAGCCATTAGGCTCACCAGTATGAGACCGGTATGGAGACCGATTTGGTGTATGCCGGTTCCAGTAACTGTGCAAACCATAGGTTCACCGGTATAGGACCGATAAGGTTCATGCCGGTTCCAGTGAGCATGCAAAACAGAGCATCTTATCGGAATTGACACCGATAAGAGACCGGTATGCCGGCCTCTGTACCAAAAATGTAAATATGAAGGTTTTAAGGCATTTTGTACATTAACCTAATGCATCTAAGTGAATGTGCATGTTTCCTATGAGTTTAGGCACATTAATAATTAAATCACATTACAAATAGAGTCATAAACTAAGACTTCACATAAAATCTTCGATGTGTGCAAGTCTTCACATTCTTCACTCTTCATCACCGTCGTGCATCGACATCTTTTTGTATTATCTCGCTTTTGTGCGTCGAAGACTTCACTCTCATTACATCATCAAAATCCATTATGCGATTGTGTCGCTAACAGATGTTGGTTTTGATGTTAAAAATTAATTTTGGGTATTTTTGAAGTGTTTAGAGAAGACCAGAAGAAATTAGAGTAATAGACCTTAATTCCTTCAGCTCTCTGGAAAGAGAGCTAAAGGAAATGAAATAAACAATAAACAAACAAACAAATAAAAAAAGGTATGTGTGCGCACAATACGCGTGCTGATTTTGTTTTCTCTCGTTCTTGAGTTTCCGGACTCCGATTCAGCCCCAATTTTTTCCTATACATTCGTAATGGAATATAGTATTTCATTAAATATTTTAAATTACACTCATACTTGATACCCATGAGTTAGACTCATTTCCACTGTGTGGGGGCACTGATCCGACCCTAGGGGTTCCACAACTGCCCCAACAGAATGATATCAGTAATAAGACTTAACCACAACACATGTTTTTGAATATATTCCATAGTAATTTTAATTTAATTATGCATAAGTCATATTGGATATGTATTGCATGTTTTAAATTAAAATTTATACCTAATTAAATTAATGACTTGATTGTCATAAATCTCTTGTGATTAGGTGATTACTTTATTTAAGTAATAGTATTAGTAATGTTGGAGTATTATTGGATGATCTGTCTTGTCAATACAAAGATGAATGGGTTCTTACTACTTATATACAAGACCGTCATTATTGTGAGAGTATAAGTGTTTGGAACTTAGGTCGATCCGGTAAAATATTAGATGTAGCGTGATGAGTTAACACAGTCACCCAATATCGTCATTATTGTGAGGGTGTACATAAGAAGCTCATTAGTGCACATTGACAAGTATACACCTAGAATACGTCTTAATCTAATACCATCATTATTGTGAGGATAAGAAACAGTTCATGACCAGACTATGAGTCACATGAATGTGATTGACCTTGGAGGTCTACCTAATGAGTTTATAAAAGCCAATACCATCATTATTGTGAGGCTGGAGTAAATGTCATGGGATCCACTTCCCGCTATGAAATTTTGATAATCAAATTTCTATTTTTCCATTAAGGGAGATTACGTAAAGTAGTGGGAGAGCACTAATAGATTTAAAATTCCATAATCAATTAGTGTTATTATTTTTTTAATGAAAAATATTCTGCTACTGTTTAAAATATTGTCTTGTAAATGACTGTCGCTAATCTATTGATGAGACTTTTAAATACCAATAATATTTCGAATTGGAAATGAACATACGCCTTGTCTTGGAGTTTGAAAAGTTGACTGATGTCACTATCAATCCACTGCCTGTTGAAATCGATCCCGACTCCACTCCAGAAGAGCGAGAAACTTTTAATAAATGGAAGGATGATAACTTGAAGGTGAAATCCTACATCTTGGGATCGATGGTTCCAGATTTGCTGAGATAGTACATAGAGGTATCAGATGTTTGGAGCCTTATGCGAACACTCAGTGAGTTGTTCGAAGTAAATCAAGAGATCGAAATTTATCGAAGGTCTAAGAAATTGTTCTGTGATGAACTCAATGATGGAGGAGCTGTCAGCATTCATGTTTTGAACATGATCGATCAAATCAGATATCTGGAACGACAGGGCATTGTGATTGATAAATGGCTGGGCCGTAAATTGATTTTGTCTTCTTTGCCTGGATCTTATGCTGGCTTTGTGTTAAACTTCCATATGCACTCGATGCAAGCCATCTATGAAGAACTTCATTACATGTTACGTACGACAGAGCATGATATGAGAAAATACAACCCCATATTGTACCTCTATGGTGGAGCCGGCTCTTCGAAGACTTCTGGGAAGTCAAAGAAAATAAAAATGGAGAATAAGAAGATTGTAAAGAAGAACTCCGAGAAGCGCAAAGGCGCAAAACTGCAAATAGCTCATGATCAATATCTACATTGCAAGAAGTCTGGACACTGGAAGAATGACTAGCCAAATCTGATAGGAAAAGTAAGACTCTCATGTACGTTTTATATTTTTCCAATTATTGACATCTCATTAGCCGTAGATGCAAATAGTGGATGAGTGTTAGACACTAGCAGTCGTACTCATATTTATAACTCACTGCAGGTAATAAGGGTAAAAATAAGACTGAATAAAGGGGAGATCTAGCTTAGAGTTGGCAATTGCGAGACATTGGATGTTAAAGTCATAGGCACGTTTGTTTTAGACTTCCCCAATAGTTGTAAATTAAATTTATAAGACTGTTATTATTTACCATCACTTATTAGATAAATAATATCTCTGTCAATATTAGATAAAGAGAGATATAAAATAAACATTAAAGATGAAACTTTATGTTTACATGATAAAGATAATTTATTGAAATGTTAATGTTCCTTATCAAACGGTCACTATGTTTTGGAAACATATAATGATGTCTTTAATGTAGAGGAAAATACAAGTTGGAAATCTGAACTAAATAATATTGAATTATGGCATATGAGATTGGGCCACATAGGTGTTAGACGTCTATCCAAATTGGTAAAAGATAATTTGATTGAAAATCTTACCTTAGATCATTATCCGATTTGTGAGTCATGTATAAAAGGAAAGATGACAAAGGCCTCATTTCTTGGTGTTGGACACCGTGTTGGAAATTTATTGAAGCTAATACACAGCAATGTATGTGGTCCATTAAATCATGCCGCTCATGATGGTTCAACCCACTTCGTGACTTTCACGGATGATAAGTCTAGATATGGATATGTCTATCTGATGAGACATAAGTCAGAAACATTTAACAAGTTCAAAATATTATGAAACGAAGTAGAAAAACAAACCAGTAAATTCATCAAATACCTTAGATCATATCGAGGTGGTGAATACATGAGTGTAGAATTAAGAAATTATTTAAAGGAGAAAGAAATTCTTGCCCAATATAGCCCACCAGGAACACCTCAACACAATAGAGTGTCTGAGCATAGAAATCATAATTTATTGGATATGGTGCGAACTATGATGAGCTACACAGATCTTCCTTATTACCTTTGGGGTTATGCTTTACTGACTGCTGCCCACATACTTAATAGAATTCCATCAAAAGTTGTTTCTATGACCCTCTATCAGATATGGTTCGGTAAAAATCCAAGTCTTAGATATTTAAAGATTTGGGATTGTCCTAAAAATATTCGAATCGTGCAGCGGGATAAACTAGCACCCAGAGGGTATAATTATAGGTTCGTTGGATATCCTGAAAACTCTTTAGGATATCAATTCTATGATTATGAGCAACGAAATGTATTTGTTGTTCGCTTTGCCATTTTTCTTGAAAATGAATTTTTGAGAAATAGTGGGAGTTGTAGAAAGATTGAATTTGATGAGTTTGATCCCAACAGTAAGAAACCTAAGATGGAACCAGATATCCAAATAGGTGAATGATCTACAACACATGTTCTACGTAAGTCTAATAGAATATCAAGGCCTCTTGAAAGACTATTTTTAACATCTGATACGAGCCTTGATGTTCTCCTCTTGGAGGAAACAGATCTGACTACGTATAAAGAATGTATATTGGATATCGATTCGGGAAAATGACAGGAAGCCATGAACTCTGAAATTGATTCAATGCATGAAAATAAAGTCGGGGACTTAGTTGAACTTCCTGAAGGAGTTAAACCTATTGATTGTAAATGAATTTACAAAAGGAAGCGAGGGCCTGATGGAAAGGTGCAAACCTTTAAGACTCGACTGGTAACAAAAGGTCACACTCAAAATCTTGAGATTGACTATGAGGAAATTTTTTCACCAGTAGCCATGTTAAAATCCATTATGATTCTTTTAGCCATTGGTTACACTCAACGTCCTGGGATTGACTAGGCGCGCTAATTTTATTTTCTCTCGTTCTTGAGCTTCCGGACTCCGATTCAGCCTCAGTTTTTCTTATACACTCGTAATGGAATATAGTATTTCATTAAATATTTTAATATTACACACATGTTTGATATACACGGGTTAGACCCATTTCCGCTGCACGAGGCACCGATCGACCCTAGGGGTTCCACAACTTCCCCAACAATAATAAAACCCAAATCTGCAGGCAGCAATTTCGAAAGATTTCATTTGGGAAATATCTTTGGTTTTTGATTTTTTTCAGAAAAA
>SKCR01030219.1:0-145313 GCA_019454045.1 Zanthoxylum bungeanum
CCGCATTATCGATATTCAGTCTCGATAATACTACGACTATAGATATTTAATGATTAAACCGTTCGTGGATTAATACTGTCTCATATCTTATTAATCCGATTTAACCATATGGACTTTTATCATTATATATATCCAAGTAATCCAATTACAATAATGATAAAATAACAATTTACTTTTGTCACATAGTTAATTTGTACAAAAACACAATGTCTTTTACAAATAGTGATGCTACGGGTCATAATTGTCCAACATTTTATCCATTAATTTTTCGAAAACTATAATAAAAAATATTTGGGATCATAGACAGACGCCTCGTTCACCTATCCCCAATATTGGCCCTGATGGAATATATTGAAAGCCGACTCCGAAATTTTATCAAGTGATTGTTAATAGTTTTTTGTACAAAAATTATAAAATCATTATATAAGATAATCCATTTATTAATTTAACTTATTATATAGGGGTGTTCATAGGGTCGGGCCAACCCGCGACCCGACCTTCGTGGGTTCATAAACAAATTTGTAAAATTTCAACCCGACCCGACCCGAAATTTTCGAGTTGGGCAACGGGTTTGATATTAAAACCTGACCCGACTCAATCCTATAAAAAATTTATTAATTTTTTTAAAGTTTTTACTATTATTTCATTTGTTTATTAATTTTTTTTTTGTATTAAAACTTTATATATATGAAAATTTATGGGACATAAAATAACTAATATTTATATTTCAAAATAATTAATTCATTTAAAAAAAAAATTAATGACCCGACGACCGATCCGACCCGACTTTCCCCTGTCCGACCTGATCGGGTCTCACAAAATTTCAAAAAACCCGACCTGATCCGACCCGTGAACACCCCTATAATATTATATATACCTATTCCCTTTTCTAATATAACAGACCAAGGAAAAAAAAAGAGCAACTTTAATGATGGTTTGTACATTAGATCGATTCAGATTTGCGAATAAATCTTTTGATTATGATAAAAAGTGAATCCGTCTTTTATTTTTCCGGACAGTAACTGTTGCTCATCATTAAAGGCTTTGGCAGTACATATGCCCTATAACAATTTGAACTCAATCACTTAGTGTTCCCATTCGTATAATTTTTTAAATAGGGATTATTTTAATAACGCTTTTATTAAGAGAATATTAAGAAATAATTTAATTTTTTTAAAAAAAAAAAATAGTTGTTTGATTGTCAAAGACAATTTTTATTAAAAATTAAAAAATTACTTCAATAAATAAGTTTTTAGAAGTAGTTATAAAAAAAAAAAAAAAAACAAAATAAATGTATATATTCTAGATAATTCTTTCATCCTAAAAACTTTACTTAAGTTACAATTAAATAATATTAAAAATATTTATTTTGGATAAATAGAGAAATCGTACCAAACAAACACCTTAAAAACTGGAGTATTGGATTATATGCATGAGGCCAAGGGACCGATTAGGTGTAAAAGTGGTATGGAAACTCCAGCAGTCACGTCATGTCGTTTATTTTATTAGATGCAGCATGAATGAATATGATAGCTAGATAGATATCAATAGCATCATAAACTTTGAAAATGTCTATAATAACTAATGTTTGATTACAACTTTACATTATTATGCCTGGCCTTCTTATATAAATTGAGCATTCTTTGCTTTCTGTGCCTTCAACTTTACTAAGCTTATATAGGAAAATCAAACTGGTAAAGAGAGATTGAGTTTCTAAAGACTTCTCTTTACAACATTTAAGCATGCCACTTTTTCTTTTTCTTTTTTTTTTTCTTTTTTTAAGTTGTTACAGTCTATAGATAACTCATAAGAATAATTCGGTAATTAGCTTTAATTAGAGACACATATAGAGATATACTCCCACTTAGGGATGACAATAGGGAGGGGAGAGAAAGAGATCGACATCCTCATATATATCTGATCCCGATAATCATCAGATATCATCGTCCTCTCCTTTTTCCCTCGTAATTATTTCGGGGAGGGAGGGGGGTAATGGAGATTCCCGAGGGACCACGAATAATAACAAAATTTAATTTCTTAAATTTAAGTTATTGATATTAGTTGAACTAGTACCTTATCCAGGAATAAAGTATACATGTTCAAAAAATTATAAATCTATTACACAATAAAAGATTCAAATTTGTATTTTATGTCTTTTATTTGGTCAATAATTTAATAAAATGATGAAATCCTCATTAAAAATTATATATATAATTAGTTCTTTTAAGTCCTTATACTATTTATAATTTATATATTTGTATAAATATTAAGAGATTTTTTTATTTATATCTATTAAATAGAAATTTGAATATATTTATAAAAAAAAATAAAAACCTAAATGGGTAATGGGAGAGGGGATGTGGATTTTATTTAATCTCCGCCTTCTTCCCGAATAAGAAATATGTATTAAATTTTCCCCGTCCCCGTCTCTCACATTAGTTTTTTTATTTTTATTTTACATCACTGATCCCCGCCTCAATTGGAGAGGGTCCCTGAGGGCCCATCCCCTTGAGGATTTCTCCCATCGCTACTCCCACCTGTATTTAAGGAGATAAATCTATCCATACTCAGTATTTGTGTAAATGAAAAATGAAATAGACTTGGCTAATTATTATTGAGTTGATCATTTATAAATCTTGAATGTCTATCAACTTATAAAAAAGCAATCTTAAGAAATGATTTTTGTTCAAATTAAAGTTCTATGCAAGTAACATAATAAATCGGTCACAAATTAAATTTAAATTCTTAGAGAGAGAGAGAGAAAAAGAGTTGCTGCTGGAAGTTAGAACACACTGGCGCCGAATGCTTTGTTGTACTAAATATATTTTGCTTGTATGTTCACACACTAAACTGGGAAAAAATCCACACTCAAACGAAAGTGTTAGGTCACTCATTTAATAATTCAATAATATCATATCACATGTGTATTATATTTAATAAAATTATACATATTGTATATTTATTAATTGATAGTATCATGTCACTCATATTTTTATTCTATTAAAGAATTGCTCCAAAATTATACATCTCAATTTCAAAGTGACTACAGGAGGGGAAAAAAAAACTATACTTCTTATAGTCATTATTCAGTCATTCTTACTATCCCTTCAATTCCAGTCTATTTTCTTTTACTCATCTTCTTGATCTTGATCCATATTTCACTCTTCCTTTATTTGATGCTTCCAGAAATCAAACAAGCTTAGTAATATATTGTTGTTATTATTTAGATTTGCATGTGAAAAAAAAAAAAAAGAAAAAGAAAAAAGAGTTGAAAAAACAAGGCAAAAAAGTGGATCGAAGACATGGGAAGAGGCCCCTTCCATCCGATGAATCGAAGGAGAAAGAGGAAGGAGAAGATATATTTCCAGTGTTCTCAGCAAGATCACAACAAGACATGTCTGCTATGGTTTCAGCCCTTTCTCATGTCATTGGAAATACCCAAAATAACCCTCTTCCTCTCTCTGATCAAAACCCTAATTTAACCTCTTCTACCCACTCCATCGTCTCGCAACAACACCAATCTCAATGTGTTGAAGATCAAGGTACGTACATATATCATCATAATATCTATAAAAGCATTTTTGATTATTGTATATATGATTGCAAGTGTGATCAAAAACTCATATTTCTTGTACTTGCATTTTTTTTTGGTTTTCATTTTAATTAGAGATCAATGATCAAATGTTAATTTATTATCTACTTATTCACTTGGAACCTTTGAAATCTTTATTTATATATAGTGTGAGCCTTGTCACTTTTCTTTCTTTTAACTTTTGTTTTCTAGTTTCTTTTTGTTAAGGAGGATATTGTCTTCAATGTTTGCCCTAAAACTGATATTACTAACCCATATTTCTTCAATTTCTTTTTTTTTTTTAATTATCTTTTATGGTCATGTTTGTTTCACAACCTATATATGCCGATTCTCATTTTTCATGTAAAGTTTGATCTCAAATCAAGCTTTAACTAAAGAAATTAGCATGAATATATATGCTTGATTTAATTGTGAAGGGAATGAGAGGAGAAGGCATTACAGAGGTGTAAGGCAAAGGCCATGGGGCAAATGGGCAGCCGAGATACGCGATCCAAAGAAGGCAGCTCGTGTATGGCTAGGTACTTTTGAGACAGCTGAAGCTGCAGCACTTGCTTACGATGAAGCGGCTCTCAGGTTCAAAGGCAGCAAAGCTAAGCTTAATTTCCCAGAAAGAGTTCAAGCTGCGCCCGTAAACACACAGCAAGTTTCTTCTAATCTTCCTCAAGAATTAACGAATCCGAATCTTTTTCAATATCACCAAGCAAGCTATGCTGCTATCCCGGGCTTCTATGGCGCTGCAAGGGATAGGTATCTACCCCGGACTTTACCTACTACTTCATCATCTTCATCTTCATCTTCTGCGACGTCGTCTCAACAGCAGCAGCAAGAGCTTTTAAGATATGCCATGCAGTTTGGAAACTCTTCATCAAGTTCTGATCCTCAAAAGAACAGTAGAAATTTTGATAATTCAAGAGAATAGAAATATTGAGCTTTGCTTTGCTGAGATTTAGTCCAAAAAGAAAAACGTGTGTTTTGTTTTTTGCTTTCCTGCCTTATGATTTCAGACTTGCTTTAGTTTTCTTTGGAGACATTTGTTTTCAATAAAAGAGTTATGAAGTTTAAACCACCTATAATTCATTTGTATTTTGCTCCGGAGAAGCTTGGATCTGGAGAGAATCCTGATCCTTGTACGTTTCTTCATATTTGAAACAAAAATGAAGTGTTAGCTTACTTGGTCAAAACCCCTACTTCATATATAGGTCTTTGATTCGATTTCTTATGATGGCGTGAGTTGATAATGAATTCATATAATTATTAGTCTTCGAACCTATTTCTATCAACATACGAGGCGCTAGTCTTATTCTCATAACTTTCCAACATGGTTCCATCAATCCTATAGGCTTTGTTTGGTGATTCGTCAAGCGAAATGTCGTCTCCATAAAAACAATAGGGATGAGACATCTTCCAAACTCAAAAAAAAATATTTGAAACAAAAATAATCTAAGAAAAAATGACGTTTCAGTATATATAGTGAGGATACTGTCTTGAATTATTTGGTAGGTTAACAACATTGAAAAGTATAAAATTGGCGAATAAAGGAAGATATCAAGAAACTAAAAAAAGACATATTTGGTTTCTTGATTAGATAATGCATATACGCAAACTAAAACTAAAAAAAGTTTCTTTTCCTATTAAATTAAATGGGGTGGGCATGGCGAACCAAACAAATAAACTTGATAAACGTGTTAATGGCATGCTTTGAAAAATCTCTTTGTTACTTGCGTATGTACAAATACTGCAGTAGAATTTTCATATATTAAACTGGCAGGGTCGTCATTTGTCATTAATAAAATAGTTTCTGATGCACATGTTGAAAGAGAATCAAAGTTATTAAATAGAAGAAGAAAGGAAAACAAACAAAAGGGTAGAAGCTAGCTACCTGTTGACTCAATCTGTACACAAGAACAAGACAGTCCAAAAAAAAATCTTAGATCAGGTACGAGAGGTTATATATTTGAAATTAAATGAAATATACCCAGGTATAATAAATAACTAATAATATTTCATGTTTCACACACAGGTACTACAAGTCAGATAATTTAGTATGAAACAAACGTGGCTTATTATATATACCTTGTCAAAGGGGATCATGAACAAGTAACCACGAGTCAAAAAAAAAACAATAGTCTTTTTCCATTAGATAGAGTCAGTTATATAAATTTATTGACGTTACTGTATTCTATCTATAATCATTCTGACGAAACGATAAATATATTACTGATATTATACAAATTAATGATCAGACTAAAAGATAAAAGAAAAATACAGACTCAATATATATTGATATATTTCGTCAATCTATGGAGATTTTAATGATTTTATTGGAAGACATGCAGCAGATGAAATTAAAGTTGAGAATATGATTTATTGAATCTGCAATGCCGTGTAGTTATAGTTTTTTTAGAATCGGACCGGTGATCAAATCAGTGAATTAAAAGATTCAATGGGTTAGTAATTCGACCGGTTGAATCGTTTGGAAAAAATCGCTAGAATTGGTCTACATTATAAATAATTTATTTAATAAAAAATTAAAAAATAATAAATTTTAATTTTTGATTTTAAAATGAAAAAAAAAATTAAACCAATCCGGTTTGATTTGCTGATTTTATTTTTTTAACCTATTTTTATTATTTAATCATATCAGACTCTTGATTTGATCGGTTCAATCATAGGTCCGGTCCACTTTTCGAAACTATGGCGATTGTTTGATGATGGTCAAGGTCACGCAATTCGGCTTTGGTTGACAAGTGATTTTTTTTGAAAGGATGGTTTAATTAGTCAACTTGTTCTCATCGATTGCTGTCAATTCAAAACCCAAAAGTTTGACCAAACCCATATTTTGTCCTTTCAATCTTTCTCATACTCCTCCCATCAATTTCCATATATTTTATAGGGTTTTTATCACTTGAGCCCATTATTTTTTGTATATTAGGATTTTCAGATGAAAAGTTTGAAATTTTCTCTCTCTCGTTTCGTTCAAGTTCTTTTACTATTTTTTACCAATGAAAAAACATAACACCATGAATCGGTTTATTCTAATCAAATTGAGTAATTTGTTAATTTAATAAAACAGAGAGACATAATGACATGATACTACTAACTAATAAATAAAAAATAAATATAACTTTATTATTATTTATTTAATATTTTTTAAAAATATTAGCAAAAGTGGCAATGATATTTTCGTTATATTTATGAATTTTTCTAAATTGATATATCTCTTAACATTCATGCATTACACGTGTCAAAGTATTACAGTAATTGAGATGAGCGTTAATTGTGGAAAAAGAAACCCAAAGTCAAGAGTTAGATCCGCCAACTTCATTATTTGATAGGGTGAGTACAAGAGAACAATAGTGCTTCAAGTTGATGGATTGTTGTTTTGTGAGATGGTGGAGCTAGAAAATTAATTTATTATGATAAAATTTGATTTTTTTTAATAAAAAAATAATAGAAATTCTTCATTTTAAAATAAAATTATCTCATTAAAATCAGATTTTTCATTAATTTATGAGATATATTTTAATAATTTTTCGATGAATCGTCCCCATTAAACACTATGTGCCTCCGCCTATGCGTGCATGAGTAATTGATTGTGAATTTTAAGGGGTCAATCTGAGATACTATTGGCATGAGTAGTCTGATACCACAATTTATTAAATAAATGATATTTTTGATTCAATTATTATTTATTTAATATGTTTTTATATATATTACCATACGTGACTATTACATGAGTGATGTGATAAATTCTTAATATTTTTCTAAATTAAGATACCTCTTAATGTTCAATTTCATTACACGTGTCAAAGTATTTTAATAAATTGAGATAAGTGAAGTTTTAATTGTGGAAAAATAAACCCAAGTTAGGAGTTGGCAAAAACTATCTGCCAACTGCATAATTTGATAGGGTGGGTACAAGACATAAGTTTAGAAGTGGTATTGGGGAGAATCGACATAAACAGTCGGTTGAGATTTTTAAATTTAACTAAAATGAAAGCCCGCGAATCTTGAAAAATTTCAATTTTTAATATATAATATGATTTATGTGGACGGTTGTTTTTCATTGCAGGAGCGGTTTGGGAAAATTGATTCCTCAAACAAAATCTCCCCCAAGCAGTGAATTTATTTGGTTTGTTGGGAATCAAGCAAACTTGACAGACAAACAAGAAAACACACAAGTAAGATCAGATGATTTAACGTGGTTCGGCGGAATGGATCCAACTTACGTCCACGGATGCAAAAGAAGTAAATATTTTATTAGGAGCTCGAGTCAGACCAACCTGCTCTTTCTCTCTCGCTTAAGCTTTTTTCTCTCTTTTACAAGTTATAAGAATGCTCAAAATCGAATTAACCAACCTCTTATAATGAGTTCTCAATCACTTTATATAGTACGCCTAAACCCATTATTCTGCCAACTCGTGACGTCAGCCACATTACCAAGTTATCATTACGTATGATCTCTTTCCCAGCCACCCTGCAAACTATAGCTTCGTCGACTGACACAGCTACTCTCTGCCCTCTGAACCTCATTAACTCACTTTTTTTGGTAACTGCTATACGCTCTACCTATGTGCCAGCTTGGATTACAACCATTCCTATGCGATTGCGTGTGTCAGTGGATAACCATGAAGCTATAGTTCGTCCCATCAGCCGTAGAGATGCTCAAACTTTCGTTTAGGGCTTACGTCGTCCGTCTAAGATTGTAAAGCTGCAACTCTGACCTACATCATTGGGTCAGTACATCAAGTCAAGTGACGTCCTTCCTCTCATTTGCTACCAGATCGGGTCGGTAGAAGTGTCTTCACTTCCCTCACCTTCTCTTCAAAAAGGGCCAAGCCAACATTAAGCTCCTCCTTGGCCGTTTTAGTTACGGACAAGTAGAAATATTGAGAAATAGCTTCCCTTGATGAAAGTCTGAATTATTATGATTTTCTTCTAGCTTGTATCTTCTAATGATCACCTTCCACTAGTGTGTGTGACTATGCCTCTGCTGGTTCATCCTGAGTCCTCTTTATTACGCTTCAAATCCAAAATCAGGGTCCTCAGATCGGTCTTCAAATGTAAACGAATATGATCGACTGGTCAAGTCAAACACCTCTGGGCCCTCAAATTTTGAAAGATCTTGGGCCCCCATCTTGGTGAGTAAAATCCCCTTAATATCCTTCTTCATTTTTCGAAACTTCTCGGGTTCGGAAATCACCATCAGCATTTTTCCTATAGTTCTTGGTATCAATGAATTGGTGAGTTGATGTCAGGAACTACAATGGTGGTGTGGATTGCCCCATAGTCCTCAGGTTTGGGTCTTGCTACCAATCAAACTGCACCCTCCTCGGGTCAGAAGATCATTCATATGATCAAAAGATTCTACCTTGGTGACAATTACTTCATTAAATGCCTCTCTAGAGCTCTTAAGCCGTTCTTTGAAAGTTATGTTGCCATCATTGCCTTCTTTAAATGCCCGTCACATCATTCCAAGGCTTTTTCTGCTCTGTCTCTCCGAGATACCACGCGTCGTGCATCCACGACTTGCCCACCAAAACCGAGTATAATTGGATCCCTACTGAGCCGTCGCTTCAATCCCGTCCTTTCATCCGAATCCAACTGGGTGAGATACTCATCACACGTGTCACTAATCCTACCATTCATCTTCAATCGAACAATCAAAATCAAATCGAGTTGCCTATTTAATGGCCATTGTACTCCATTCCACTCTTTTAGCACTTCATCTTCTCCCAAGAAACTACAACAAAGCTCATCTGCGCATGTTTATGATTTTGAAAATATTGGTAGTTTGCACGTTTTGAATGCTTGCGTTTGTGCTCTGGGTTTTGGGGTTTTTTTATGATAATGGGAATGCGATGAGTGGGCTTACTCATGTGGGTGTGGTTTTCTGGGTTTTGGGGATTGAAGGCAAGTGTTTCCTGGTTTTCTTGGTGTATCTGTTTTGGCTGTCCTCTGAAAACTTCTTTTCTGCCATTGCCTAAGGCGCTTAGAGCATCTTAGGGTTAGTCGCCTGGTAAAGACAAAGATGATAACCCTAGTTGTAACATCCATAAGTAACCGAGATCATGAACTAAACTCCCATCTCGGGTCATGCTTTGATAGGAATGTCTGACTCTGAGTCTTCCTCCCTCACTCCCCTCGAGATCCTGCCTACTTCCCCGTCCCACACACAATCGTACACAGCTTGGGGTATGAGAGTGTTAGGGTTGGTGCTCAGAGTGCCAATCCGGATCGTATTTATGTCCGATTCATAAATACGAACAATTCATTTTTTTTTCCATAATATTACTTATTTATAGTAGTACTTATTGCTTTTATATACATATTCGATCTAATTACGATTAGATTGAAACTAAATATGATTTAGTGATATGTAAATATTATACAAAGACCCGATAATATGTTTTGTAGTGCGCAATTATTAAATAGTTTGTAATTAATATTGGGAAGTGTCACTACTAGAAATATATTATCAAATAAAGTTCCTGATCAAAATTTACTGACACGGGTTGATTAGTAAAATCCGCTGAGACCGGTACATGTCGTATATCGAGACTTGGTCCGATGGTTTATCCTAATGAACCATAAGTCTTGGGAGACTCGTATAGACGTGTAAATGTTTATTTGATAATCACTGAACGACTCACCGAAGATTTCCTAATAGATGGTACACCAACGTCAATATGAATCTTCTCGAGTCGAGTAGTATAATGGTCATTCGACTTGAATTACCACTATGGATATATGAGGTATCCTCCACACTTTGATGGCAGTCACATCACCGATCTATTTAGATCAGATCTCCGCCTGTTCGTTGGTTGTGGACTGATGCTTATGATATCCTATGAGTATCAGATATAATCCGCCAGTCCTGTGTACAGGGCATATGTATCATGTATGCATTTGCGATCTAGTAAATCCATGGTCGTGATACACTTCGGATGCGAGTTCCGAGTGTTATTTAGAGATCGTAAATTTGAAAGTCGACTATATTATACCTTAGGGTTTTGACATTCTTATCTATATCCCCGGTATAATATTGATAGCCTGTGAAGAAGGGATTATACGTATGCAATGACCTCGACTTGTATAGTTTAGCGAGATTATCCGTTCAAGGCCTCGATGGGACGTAACCTAATCCTGTGCTGAAACACGACCGCTTGGCCGCAAGTGAATGCTCATTCCTTGTGCCATTCACTTGGCCATAGGTTAGAAACTCTGACCCCATGCCAATAATCACAACAAGGCCTCGGTGAGACGTAACCTAACCCCGAGCCAAAATACAACTGCTTGGCTACAAGGGAATGCTCCCATTGTGCCATTCACTTGGCCAAAGGGGAGAAACTCCGACCCCATGCCAATAATCACAATAAGACCTCGATGGGTCCTAACCTGACCCCGAGCCAAAATATAACCACATCATGGCCTCAGCAGAACGAATACAGCCTCGAGCCATCAAATCAAACTATGGCATCGGCGGAACGAATGCAGTCCCGAGCCATCAAATCAAATTATGGCCTCGGCAGAACGAATTCAGCCCGGAGCCATCAAACCTCTTACCGAGACTTAGCCATGATGGAAGATTTTCAACCTCCGGTGATCTTTATGGAGACTGGTAAATGGCGTCCCATACCAAGCCATCCATCAAAATAAAAGTAAAAATAAAAACAAGAAAAATAACACAGATGTGACGTATCACGTGTCCCATATTAACCCAAAAGAAATAGCAGGGGAGTTTGAGGTAGCGTCATGCCCTATGCTGCCTAAAATAACAATTTTGAACCTTATAGTCCAATGTCTCAGACAACTGAGCTACGGATCGAGGGGGTGGCCAATGCCATGAGATTTTTCCCATGCTAGGCAAGCCCTTAGTCTGCAAACTCCCTGGAGACCCTCAGGTCTTCCCTGTGCTATGCTATTAATGATCCGAACTGGGATGGCTAACGCCACTGGGGCATTCTCCATCCCCGTGTTGGGCATATCCTGAGGCCAGAAACGCCACAGAGGTTATCTGGCCTTCCCTGTGCTATGCACCTCCCGAAGTTACAAGCGCCACGGAGGCCCATGGGCCCTCCCCGTGCTATGTACCTCAAATACTGGGTGGAAATCACCGTGGGGGAATTATCCGTCCTCACGCTATGCAAACCCAGAGGTATCATGGTACCACAATCAATCATTATCCATACGTGATATGATTACTTTGAGGCACTAAACACCACGCCGACCCATTCGTCGAGCGTGCTATGGATGCCCGAGGTGCCAAACGCCACGAAGGTCTTCATGCTATATTCCTCAAAGATGCAAGTCATTGGGTATTAACGTTCTAGCCCGGAGGTTTGATAATGACATATGGGATTGGCGTGCCACGGGGGTGCGTGCTTTTCCCACATGTCTTGCATCTCTTCTTATGTTCAAATCACGAGTATTTCACAAGAATATTAAATATGCCTTTCCCATTCAAATAACAAATAAGCATATGTGAACAAGTTTTTATTTAAAATGAGAAAGCCTTATTCATATTCAGGGGATCTATTACCCATCTTACAACTCTTTGAGGGTCATTTGAAGAGAGACTACACTAAAATATCTTCCTAAACATCTCTGAAATTTCTTAACAATGTCCTTCTAAACCGAGCTCTTCCTCTGCTTCACTAAACAATATTTAACAATGTCCTTCTGAATTAAGCTCTTTGGAGAATTGGCAGGTCGAGCGACATCCACAATATCTCTGGGAGAGACCTATTCAACATTAGTACTGACGGGTAAAAAGCTTTGTCAACCTCCAACTCATGACATTGTATTTCATTCAACAACTCAATTCTGGGTGGAGACTTTTGATGATGTTTCTGCACTCGGCTACCCGTGAAAGAACGGAGAAAGTCATCCATATGACTAAATTTATACCTCCAGTCTTGCAGCTGATTGCTTCTCCTCATATTCCCACTCGTGGATATGCCCTTGGATGTTCCACCATCTATATAATAACGAGCCTGGAAAGCTGCTAAATGAGCATAATAAGCAGGAGGCACTATGAAAATTGATCGAGTACACCTTGCTTGTTGGTTCTCATAATATTCCATGACGACCGTCGCTATCAACGCTGTCTGGCCTTCATAGCCACGTGGTCTATATACCCGTTCAAGTAGCCATTCCTTGCCAAATCTTCCATATGCTCCTGTAAGTCTATACATCTTTCTGTGGCATATCCCTTTACATTGTGGTGCATGCAATAAGCCTTACCGTCTCTCTTCTCAATCCAAAACCTCATCGGGTCAGACTCGTTCAGTAGGCCCTTATCTTGGATTTTCCGAGCTATATGGGATAACGACCTGTTCAGGGAGGTGTACGTTGTTCCTCCGGCAACATGAGTGACCTGGATCGAGGGCCTTCTCTCCTGTGTTGGATTACCTTGAGTTATTGGCTTGAATTCCCTCAGCCTCGGGGCTGGCTTCCTCTGATCCTTGCTTATATCACGCCGATTCTCCAACCTAGGATCTTTTGGCGCCTGAGTAGCCCCTCATCGGGCGATCTTCTCATCTTCCTCCATCAGCTCAAACTTTCTCACCTACTCCAAGGTTGTGGTATAGTCTGATATCTCCCGGATCTTTAGGTAGGACCATAACTTCCCGACCTTGAGAGCTCATTTAAAACTTTTCAGCGCATCCAGGGACTCATACGCCCCGACCTCTAATACCAAGTCATGGTATCTATTAACAAATATTTTCAAAGGTTCATCATCCTTATGCTTCATCAGCCTCAGCGACCCAACCATCTTCCTTGGTACACACACCGCTTTGAAATGGTGCACAAATGACTTCCTTAGTTTGGAAAAGCTGCTGATACTCCTCAGAGTCAAATTCATGAACCATAAGCTGGATGATCCTTCCAGAGTCAATGTGAATACCTTGCAGATGGCCTCTCCTGCCATTCCCTGATTTTCCATTTACAATACAAACTTCTCAATATGGGACTTGGGGTCCGTGTTGCCCCTGTAGACATCCATCGAAGGCATGGTGAACCTTATTGGGAACTCCACCGCCAATATCTCCTTCGTGAAATGGGACGCTCTCTCCATTTCTTGGTCACTTCGTATCCCCACTTTCACGTTTTCATCCCATATTTTCATCTCCTTCTGGAACCAACTCCTCATTTGGCTCTCGGAATTGTTATGCCCACGTCCGTGGGCTTCCCCAAGCCTTCCGCTCTAGGCATGTTACCTCTCGTAACTGGGAACTTCATACCCTTCCCCTGGGTATCACTCCAAGTCATTCTCCGTGAAACATGGGCTATTGTTGGAGGATTTCGGGGTTGTCTTCCTTCATTCTCTTCCCACGGCTCCCCCGTCGATATGGCACCGGCAATAACTACGGATCTTATTCTTTAGGTATTCCTCATTCCATATTCACGGTCTCCGTCCACTCCAGCGATCTTTTTCCCTTTGATATTTCTTCATTTTTTTTGCTATGATTCACTTCGCCTTTTTCTTCTGCCTCCCTCTCTAACTTCTCCATCATAGCCTTCATGAAGGCCTAAGTTGCTTCTCTTTCTTTTCGAGCTTCTTCCCTCTCACTTTGTATGGTTTCTTCCATTTTCTCCGTCCACTCTGTCGTCGAAGCCTCAGAAGATCTATCGTTTCCATCTCCCGCAATCGCCTTAGTGTGTTTACTGCTTCTTGTACTGTCCCCGCATACAACGCCAACCGTTGAGAGTTGTTTTTCGTTCCATGGGGGATTTGGGAAAATCGATTCCTCGAAAAAAACCTCACCAAAGTAGTGAATTTGTTTGGTTTGTTAGGAACCAAAGCAAACTTGGCTGACAAACAAGAAAACACACAGATAAGAACATATGATTTAACGTGGTTCGGTGGAATGGATCCAACCTACGTCCACAGATGCAAAAGAAGTAAAATCTTTTATTAGGAGCTCGGGTCATATCGACCTGCTCTTTCTCTCTCCCCTAAGATTTTTTCTCTCTTTTACAAGTTATAAGAATTCTCAGAATCAAATTAACCAACCCATTACAATGAGTTCTCAACCTCTTTATATAGTGCGCCTAAACCCACCATTCTACTAACTCATGACGTCAGCCACGTTACCAAGCTATCATTGCGTAGGCTCTCTTTCCCAGCCACCCTATAAATTGTAGCTTCGCCGCTTGACACAACTACTCTTTGACCTCCAAACCTCATTAACCCACCCTCTTTTGGTAACTGTTATACGCTCTACCCATGTGTCACCTTGGATTTCAACCATTCCTGCGCGGTTGAGTTTGTCAGTGGATAAGGCTTAAGCTCTACTCTGTCCCATCAGCCGTTGGGATGCTTAAACTTCCGTTTAGGGTTTACGTCGTCCGTCTAAGAGCATAAGACTATAATTTCGACCTACATCCTCGGGTCGGTACATCAAGTCAAGTGACATCCTTCCTCACATCTGCTACCAGGTCGGGTCGGTAGAAGTGCCTTCACTTCCCTCACATTCTCTTCAAAATGGGTCAAGCCAACATTAAGCTCATCCTTGGCCGCTTTAGTTACGAGCATGTAGAAACATTGAGAAATAGCTTCCCTTGATAAAAGTCTGAACTGTTATGATTTTCTTCTAGCTTGTATCTTCTAATGATCACTTTCCCTAGGTGTATGTGACCGTGCCTCTGCTGGTCATCCCGAGGTCCTTTTATTGCGCTTCAAACCCAAAACCGAGGTCCTCAGGTCGGTCTTCAAATGTGACTAAATATGATCGACTGGTCAGGTCAGATACCTCTGGGCTTGGGCCCCATCTTTGCAAAGATCTTGGGCCCCCATCTTGGTGAGTGAAATCCCCTTAATATCCTTCTTCATATTTCGAATCTTTTCGGGTCCGAAAATCGCTATCAATAATATATATATATATATATATATATATATATATATATAATATATATATATATATATATATATATATATATATATATTTTTTATTCTTTATAGATAATGGCCCGCTTTAAGAACTTGTTTAGGATCCCATAAAATTTAAGAAAATTTAAGATCGCCCCTGCACAAGTTGATGAATTGTTGTTTTATGAGAAAATGACATGCGAGAGTAATTTCTTGTGAATTTAAGGGATCAAACTTGGGTGCTATTGGAGTTTTATTACATTTCCTTTTTTTTTTTTTTAATTGGTTATTCACAAGCAATGTAGAAAATCATATGACAAGAAATAAATAAGAAAGAAGCGAGCACTTAATATTTTCAAAAAACTTTCCTTGATTAGTTTGCAGTTCCACGGATACCAACAAGAGCACAGGCACGCACGAGCACGAGCACGAGCACGAGTACGAGTACGGAAAATGACATTTTCAAAAAAAAATTAAGATACGAACAGGTTAGAAAAATAATGAATAAAATAAAATAAATATATTTTTTGTAATTAATTATTTGAAATAAAACTAAAATATACATATTTGAAATAAAAATAAAATAATTAATTTAAAGAAATTAAAAAGAAAACCTAAAAAAATATAATTGGATGAAACCAGCCGTTTATAATACTGTTATTAACAAGAGAACCTGTGTTTTTAGAAAATGGCTATTTTAAAATAATATTAGCATCAAAAGCATATGTTTTTGTAAGAGGTTAGCCCAATTATTAAGAAAACGCATGTTATTAAAAGGTCAAAACAAAAGCTAAAAAAAAAATAGAAGCATTACTGTTTCTTTTTTTCCTAGGTAATCATGCGATGAGACTCCTAAAAAGCACAAAACATAAAAATCAAAATAATTTGTTTAATTTTTTAAAATTTAATTAACTGAAAATTTTAAAAACATATTTCCTCAGGTTTCCTTCAAGTTTCGATGTTCAAAATATTTTACACAAAATACAAAATAAGATGTTCGTGGTCAGGATTACCTTAGAATGAAATAAAATAGAGGGTAAATACACTATAACCAACCATGCATACGATTGATAGGAATGTATTGGCTGCTTGAGGTGCACAATGGTTACAGTGGAGAGCCATGTACGAGACAATAGCTGTTGCAAGGGTTTCCATGAGGCACGCATGCCTCTTCGGTGTTTTGGAG
Source organism: Zanthoxylum bungeanum (assembly GCA_019454045.1). NCBI lineage: Eukaryota > Viridiplantae > Streptophyta > Magnoliopsida > Sapindales > Rutaceae > Zanthoxylum > Zanthoxylum bungeanum. The sequence continues at coordinate 16,654 of SKCR01030219.1, forward strand.
GCATACAGGCATTGCATTTTTGCATGGCCCGATAATGAGTTTCCTGTAGGGATATTGTATGAAAATTAAAGAAGATTATAAGATCTAATACTAGAGAGAAATCACATACATTCGGACGGATATAAACCATCACATCCGGCCAGACATAACCATCACTTCCGGCCGAATATAATATATGTTTGGTGGGATATGTGTCGCGTTTTCAGTTTTGCAGAACGATTTGTTCTCTTTCATTTTTAACTAATTTGCATAAAACCATATTCTTCCATTCTTAAACACTTTCCTGAATTATTTATTTCCTTAATATCAACTTCCATTTTTGATGATTTCCTCATTAGAGAAGATTGCTTCCTTCTTTATTGCAAACTTATTGGCTATAAAAGGGAGGACATTCACACAAAAAGACAGACTTCATGGAATTCAGAATCTGAAGACTTCTAACTAATCATTTACCGATAAAACCCAACAAACACGCACATCAACCAAAACCATAGACTCACAAACTACCCTAAATTTCTCTAGTAGAAAAAGCTAACAGTCTATGAAGACTCTCAAACGTGTTTTCGGAGCAGAGATACACCTGAGGTAAGACCTGATGGCCCTTAAACCTTAATTTCACATTTACTATTTTGACACGGTATCTCAGGTCGGACATACTGTATGTCCGGCTAATATACACAAGTCATAAATTAAATCCGGCCATATATAAGATCACATCTGGTAGAATGTTTTCCTATGGTATATAAGATGGAAATTCATACGTAAATTCCGTAGTCGAATTCGAATGGACGGTAGTGCGGTCTGTACTTGAGATACAACTCACGTACCAATAAAAGAATAGCTTTTTTATTTCCCTTATCTACACATGTTTTTTTATTATTATTATTTAGCATGATCACTGCATGTTTATTACTTTTTCCTGTTCTTTATGTTTTTCTCATTATTGCATACGTTTTATGATTTTGGATTACACTACACATCCGACCAGATTCCCAGCAAGTCCGGCTAGACATACATGTTAGAATACATATCCGGCTAGACAAGCATATATCTGGCTAGCCATAGCAAATTTCATTATTTTTATATTATCAGTTATACTGCCATCTGGAAATTACTCATTGCTCTTAATTTTATGTTTGTGCTTTTGTGTGCTTTTCAATTATTTTGCATGATATTTGCATTAAAAGACATGATAATATCTCTTTTCAAACCTTGATACTATACTGGAATAAGTAAAGGATCGTTTCGAACCCAAACAAGTTTATAGTTGATCTTGCGAGGGATGTAGTGTAGCCTTAAATCATTCTCAGTGTCATATACTGGGTGTCGACTCTTTAATTCTTTGATTAGTCCCCCGTGGGATAATTGTACTCTCTACGAGCTGCGAGCTCAAAAATATGGTGGTCGCTGACGTCATAAGCATAACGGGAAATCATGTTTCTCTCCTACAATGGGTTAGGTAGAAGCTTGGCTAAGGGATATGCATGATGAATTTGCATGGCCATGAAAGTCTATCCTATTAAAAATAACAGTTTAGATATTTAGTTTGTTTAATAAATTAGTATTATTTAATTAATTCCTTAACACAAGATTATTTAATCAAGAAATTAAATAAAATTGTGGCTTCCTCTCATCTTAAGAGAGTTTATTTTTTTATATGGTCGAGACTATTTTTTGGAATTCATCTATTATTTATTCTTAAAAGTATATGAGACCTATCAACAATATCACTAATAGACATGTGATAGAAAATCTTTATAAGCTCAAAAGAGCTCCAATCATGAGAATATCCTATTCATGAAAACTATTCATCATTGTTGTTGTAAATGTTTCAACATCATATTTATTTGAAAAATAATAGAGAGACTAAATTAGATTAAAATCACTTACAGAATATGCATATTTTATGGTTAAAAATAGTTTTAACCATTAAATATAGATACTTTTTGAATGATTCATTATGACAAAAATAAGCTTGATTGACACTTTATTACTAACACTTTTCAAAAAAGTAAACAGAAATTATTGTTAGTAAAAGTAAAAAATCTACCATTTTCCTTTTTTTTATAGAAAACTATCAGAAAATATTGATACTATGGTATCAATAAATTTAGTATCAGAAATCTCTAATACTATAGTAACAGTAATAATTAAAATTAAATTCATAAATTGAATTCATGAACCCATCTGAATTCGAACTACCAACCTATTCAGTCCAAATATTTAAGTTTGAACCAAAAATCACTGGGCTACATTTTATATAATTAATTACATAAATATCCTTTATTTTAAAATCAAATTACAAAAATATATTTTAAATCTATCATTATACACCCACAATACACAATTGAAAAATTGAATCCGATCAAAACCCTAAGTTTCCCAACACACTGACAATGCCGTCCCTGCTTCTTCGTCGTCACAGTACAAACTCGCCCACCATTGTTTATTTGCTGCTTCTTCGTCGTCGATATCTGAGAACTCTGCCTGCTTCTTCGTCATCAAATGCTCGTGATTTGCACTGCAAGGACTCGTTTAGTCGCTGCTTCTTTGTCATCATTCTCTGGAAACTTACCCAATTGCAGCGTTGTCAAGTAGAACAACATTATGCTCTACCACTGTTTGAAGTTTTCTCCATCAAACTTATCTGATTTTTCTCCATTAACGACCGGTACTGTGATATTTCCACTAGCCCTGTGTAACTCAAAAAATTACACAAAGATCAACTTTATGATCCTATTTATGTGTTACACTAAAAATCTACTTGTTGTTATTTTGGATAGTATTACTAAATAATACGAGTCCTTGAATTTGTGCCTAAAAATTTCTTATGATAGGTGAACAACGAAATTCCTAGAGGACAGGGGGAGTTCGGTTGTAACCACTTAAATCCCAGCCCACTTAGGCTCTTATCTTTGGGAGGACTTGACAATACCTTGTACAATGTGTAGCAAGGCATGACTTCTACGAATATTACCAGGGAATCTCTTGAGAAAAAGTACAAAACAGAGGATGCCGGACAAAAGAAATTTATCATGGGTAGGTTTATGGACTATAAAATGGTAGATTAACGAACATTAATGAACTATAGTTGATTATTCATGAAATATTGGATGAGAGAATGAAACTCTGTGAGACGTTTCAAGTTGTCACAATTATTGAGAAGTTGCCTCCATCATGGAAGAACTTCAGGAGTTATCTGAAACACAAAAATAAGCAAATGAGTCTTGAAGACCTATGAGTCCGGTTACGAATCGAAAAGGACAATAGAAAGTCTGAGAAAGCTAACTACAAGACTATGGATTCTAAGGCCAACATCGTCGATGGTGGAAACGGTAGCAGAAAGAGAAATAACAGTGGAGCTGATTCTTCCCAAGCAAACAAGAAGTTCAATGGGAAGTGCTACATCTGTGTGAAAAATGGTCACATGAAAAGGACTGTAAAAATAAGAAGTTTTAGGACAAGAGCAAGAAAAAGAAAAATGAGGCCCATGTCATTAAAGATGAGCTGCTAACTGATGAGATCTCTGAGGTAAACCTCTCATCAATTGTAATTGAAGCCAATTTGGTTGGAAACTCGAGAGAATAGTGGGTAGACACGGGAGCTACTCGTCATATTTATGCTGACAATAAAATATTTTCCTCCATTAGAAGGTTGATGGTGGCGATCATCTGGCTATGGGAAACCTCCAGAGTGGTTGGACAAGACACAATAATTCTGAAGATGACATCCGTGAAGGAGCTTACATTGAAGAATATTATGCATATTCCTGATATTCGGAAGAACTTGGTTTCGGGTTCATACATTAGCAAAAATTATTTTAAGCTTGTATTTATTTTTGACAAATTTGTATTAGCTAAAAATGATGTCTATGTAGGGAAATGATACATCACTTAGCGCATTTTCAAGTTCAATATAATGACTGTCAATCGACACAGTGCTAATAATAATAAAGCTACATCTTCTGCTTATATTATTGAGTAACAAAATTTATGTCATGGTAGATTGGGGCATGTAAATTATGATACAATGCGTAAATTAATTGACATGGACCTTATACTTAAATTTAAAATTGATGACCAACATAAATGTGAAACATGTGTTGAAGCAAAAATGAATAGAACATCATTTCATTCTATAGAATGAAGTTTTGAACTTTTGGAACTTGTACACACCAATGTGTGTGATATGAATGTTGTGCAAACAAGAAGCGGTAAAAAATACTTTGTCACTTTTATCGATGATAGCACATGATACTGCTATGTATATTTGCTGAGCAACAAAGATGAAGCTATTGAGAGCTTTATTCACTATAAGAATGAATTTGAAAATCAACTTGGTTAAAAAAATCAAAAGAATCAGGAGTGATAGATGAGGTGAATATGTGTCACCATTCTATGAATATTGTTCCAATCATGGAATTATTCACGAAATTACTGCTCCTTATTTGCCTCAACAAAAAGGGATTGCTGAATGTAAAAACTGAACGTTGAAGGAAATGATGAATGTCGTGGTGAAAAGCTTTGGTTTACCCTAGAACTTGTGGGGGGAAGCCTTGCTTTCCGCCAACTACGTTATGAACATGTTACCTCATAAAATATTGGACAAGACACTATATGAATTGTGGAAAGGTCACGTACCTATAAATATTTGAAAGTGTGGGGGTATCTCGCCAAAGTGATGGTTCTTAAACCTAAAAAGGTGAGAATATGACCAAAAACTATTGACTATATATTCATTGGATATGATCACAACAGTAGTGCATATCGATTCTTGGTACATGAGTCTGAAATTCCTGACATCAATCCAAATATGATAATTGAGTCAAGTAATGCGACATTCTTTGAATAGACATTCCTTGTAAAGAACAACAAAGAATATAGTCTCTCAAAAGAGCCATTGACACTGCTACAAATTGTGATCAAGTTAACCAAGAATCAGATCAACATGAAAATGTTGAGCAAAATGAACCGAAAAGTAACAAAAGGGCAAGAACGTCTAAGTCATTTGGACATGATTTTGTAACATACCTGTTAGAAAATGAGTCTCAAAGGTATAGAGAAGTGATGTCTTCTCCGGATGCTCATTTGTGGAAAATTGCTATAAACAGTTAGATTGATTTAATCCTAAAAAATCATATCTGGGAGTTGGTTGATCTTCCTCGAGTTGTAAGCCACTGGGATACAAATGGATTTTCAAATAAAAGATGAAGCTGGATGGATCAATAGATAAGTGCAAGGCAAGACTTGTCATAAAAAGTTAAAGACAAAAAGAAGGCATTGACTACTTTGATACCTATTCACCAGTGACTCGAATCACTTTAATAATAATATTTATAGCCATAACAACTATATTTGGTCTTGAATACATCCAATGGATGTAAAGACAACATTCTTAAATTATGAATTGGATGAGGAGATTTACATGGAACAACCAGAGGTTTTACTGTTCCTGGATAAGAACACAAAGTGTGCAAACATGTAAAATCCTTATACTAATTAAAACAAGCACCTAAACATAGCTTGAGAAATTTGACAAAGAAATATTGTCAAGTGGAATCAAAATTAATAAGTATGATAAGAGTGTCTACACTAAATCAACTTAAAAATGATATGCCATTGTGTGTCTCTACTGTTGAGATATATGCCTTAGAGCTTCATGTATTGTAAACGAAATTATATTTTATGAAATAAAAATATGCATTATTCATTTATCAAAGTGTTCGTTTAATATCACATATTGTAGATTATCTTGTTTACTCTAGATTACTCATGTGACTTCAGACTTAGTGTATGAATGTCATACACAAGAGGATTTAAATATGAAGTTAATAATCTAAAATAGTCCATAGAGAGCAAACAAAACATGTACTTTATTTACGATTTATCTATAGCTACGGTATATTCTATAATTGTATGGTGATCTTGATTCGAGATCGTCCATGTGGAGACATGAGAATGAAGGCACCTTATATGATGTGATCATATAGGACTGAACCCAGATAGAAATGAGTTTATAATAATATTCGTTAAATAAAGAAATTTATTTCAATCTACTAGATGGTCATATATGGATTGATCTGAATCCTGAGTGTACTACGAACTCCTGCATAGTAGGCTATGTCCTTTGATTTACAAAGGTTAGGTTGGTGTAGTAATCCCGACCAATATCTACGTATTTTGGGGACATGATTTGGTGTGTAGTTGGGGACGTTTTACATAGATAAGGAGTTCACTTCTTCTTGCAAGAAGTAGATGAATATCTTCTTTAAGGGTTGATTCGGTACTTGAATGATAAGAGCGCTCAAGTCTTTCAATACGAATAGAAAGATTAACATTCATAATGGTTATTGATAAATCGTTCATTAGAAAATCAATAGTACTTAAGGTAAAAATAATTAGAGGGGTATAATGAACATTATGACCCGGCTCTAATTATGAGATACTCATGAATGGCCAATTTGTATGTAATGACTATATCGATGGACATCGATGTGGTTCGACTTATATTATCTATTTGCGACAACGAGAGTGAGCTTCGAATTTTTAGTGGAATAACCCGATATTAATTCAGATTATTTAATTAAGAGTTTATTTTTTGAATTATGAGATATAAATAATTATATGCATGTTTAGATGAGTAGGCACAAAATAATATTCATGAGATGAATGGTTATTGTTGATTCATATGATGAATGGTTTTTGCATTGATCGTAAATTTTTCTGGCCTTTATTTTATGTTTGTTTTGGTTTTGGGATGTAAGGCCATAATGCCATTTTTACAAATGTTGTAATTTAATTTTCCTATGTAAAATTTCATTTTTTTGGTAATTTGAAACACCCAAGTCGTAAAAGGAGCCAACACCACCATGGAGCAAGATTTGAAGACCAATGGACGCCTTGGGAAGTTTATGTACTAATTAGATTAGTATAGGAAAAATAAAAGCCCGGTCAATGTAAAATTATTTTTTATATTGTATGTATGTTTAATTCGAAATGTTTGAATAACATGTCATATAGCTTAGGGTGCCTACTCTTGCATTTTCACATGCCATAACATGTTTTGGATGTATGAATATTCTAGACATAAAATATGATTTTATGTAATTTAAAATGGTTAAATTGGAATATAGTATGCATGAAAAATGATTAATTAATTTAATTGGTTTTATGGTTTAAAATTTAAAATTCTAAAATAATGGCCTTAATAAGTGCATCATGAATTCCATTGGTATATATGATGCAAACATGAACGTAAATTCCATAGTCGATTTCGAATGGACGGTAATGTGGTTTGCACTCGAGATACAACTACACGTACCATTGGAATTTATAACGCGCCTAAATTAATTAAATGGTTTATTTAAAATTTTGTCCACTTTGGAATTTTAATTTTAAAGTTATTAGTGAACCAATATTTTAAGAGTTAAAATAAATTAGGTCACTAAAACTAGCTTAATTAAATTATTTTAATTGAGTAAAATAATTAGTAGAGACTAATGAACATTAGTGAGTTAAATTTTAAGAGTTAAAATTAGTAAGGTCACTAATAGTGCACTAGTGTATATAGCCATAAATTTATTGACACTAGTAAATCAAAATATTAGATATTTTAAAATAGAAAACTTGTTTTTAAAATTGTGAGTGGGAGTGGGATATACAACAATATATCATGCGATCTCCGTTGTTAGTCCGAAAACGTGAGATTCAAAAGGAGCCTCGAGACGGTTTTGTCTTCGTCCCCCTATGGATTGTGTCTATTTTGGGTCAATATCTAGTTTGGATTTCGAGAGGATAGACACTCTAGATGTATCTGGTGAACTGACCTACCTTACGGCGGTGCTTCACTAGTGAAGTCCAAGAGTTCTGAAACTACGGGTCACACTCACAAATGAATGATTAAATGTTAATCGAAATTCATTGATCAAATTAAATTGTGGTTGGTTAATATAGGAATAAGAGTTATTCCTATATATATTAATCAATTGAGATTGTCTTGATCTATCATGCAAATACTTGACCTACCATACGACGGTATTTATTTGTGGGATGATAGATTTTCGTGGCATAGTAATTCTCATAGGTTTCTAATTCATTATTCATGCATCATGTTTAATTTTATACCTAAATGTTTGATAATTTTAATATGCGATGAATGAATATTAAATGCATGTTTACTTTATTTTATTTCAGCCATGGTTTCTCCAATAACTGCCATTCTCACTAACGATAAATTAACAGGAGAAAATCATGTCAAATGGAAAAGTAACATGAACGCTATTATGGTATGTGAAGACCTAAAATTTGTCCTGATGGAGGAGTGTCCTCCCGAGCTGACTAGAAACTCTAGCCAAGCTGTGCGTGATGCCTACTAGAAATGGGTCTCGGCTATGAGAATGCCCGCTGCTACTCGCTAGCAGGGATGTCTGTGGTTTTTGCTGCAAAGCATGAGCCTATGGCTATTACATCTTAGATGATGGAGTCATTGCAGGGCATGTTCGGGCAGCCTTCGGAGCGTCAACGTCATGAGGCCATGGTCTCAGCGATGATTGCTAGGATGAAGGAAGAAACATCGGTCCGAGAACACGTCTTAAGGATGATGATCTGTCTCAATACTACCGAAACTCATAGAACTTGTATTAACGAGCGTAACCAGGTGACCATGATCATGTAAACTTTTCCGAAGAGTTTCCTGCATTTTAAAAGAAACTATGTTATAAACAAGTTGTCTTTTACTTTGACCCAACTGTTGAATGAGCTCACCGATCGAGTGAAATCACACACATTACGTAAGCGCACGTATCGCTCAAGTAGTATAAAAATATTGATCCCACGAGGACTTAATTCCTATGATTATTAATTATTGATGCTAAATGTTTACATGTATCTAATTGGAGTAAGGAATGATGATTCGCTGGTTGAAGTTGGATTTGATTAAAATAAATAAATAAAAATATAAAATAAAATAAAGGAAATTAATAATAAAGAAAACATCTAGGGTTGTGAATCCGCCCAATATTATTCTAATGATAAACTAATTCTCCTATACATGTGTAATAAATCAGTTGTTAACTTGGAACACGAAGATATGGAAAAGCCTATGTCGATGGTCAGATGCAAACACCCAAAGTAACCCAATTAACTATATGTCTATGTTAATCAAGAAACTCCAAATTCATTAAGATCAAGTTCCAATTATGGCTACCCACGCCCAACAGGTATATCTCTATCCTGGAAGGAAATCTCTAAGATGAGATCGTGAGCTATTGAATCTAAGGCTGAAACCTAAAATCCCTTCGTCAAGTTCAATTTAAGTTTACTATATCAATCTTATTAGTGATCAGGCAACAAGAAGCATTAAGCTTAAGATTCAATAAACAAGCCAATGCATCACACATTATATCAGACAATCAATTATGAAACTTGTGAATATTGTGCTTCATCACTTCCCTAGATTAAAAATAAAATACTAGGGTTAGGGGATCTACCTTTGATGTTTCAAATCTAGAAATCTCCCTTATTATAATATATAAATTTGCATTATATTACCAACCGACCATATAGGCAGTATTTTGATTAAGTCATGTTTTAATTAATTCCAACCGACCATAAAGGCGGTATCCAATTAAGTCAGGTTAAAATTAATTTAATTAAGTCCAACCGACCATAAAGGCGATATCCAATTAAGTCAGGTTATTATAAATTAAGTGAGATTAACCTAAATTATCCATATTAAGGGTTTCACTCTTTACCCCAGCGAAAATAAATTATCTAGACATAAAAGAAAATAAAAACACACAAACTATTATTACAACTAGAAATAAAAATACATAATTAAAAATACAAAAATTAAACACAGAAGATACCATTCTTAGATCCTTATTAAGAACCTTAAAAAAAGTATGAAAATTGAAAATGAAATCAGCCTCAATTTATAGGGTAATTTTCGGTCTTGGCGTCGTGACGCGTGAAGACTTGCGCGTCGCGACGCGCTGAGATGTTGACAAGTGTCACGCGTTGTCAGTGCGTCATGATGCAGAAGGTCATGTGTGTCGTGATGCATGCTACAGTGATGATATAAGGGATGACGCGTGTCGGCAGGCTGTATAATTGAGGCGCGTCGCGACGCGTATAATAATTTTCCCATTTTGCCATTTTTCATCAGTTTTTCGTCGTTTTAGCCCAGAGTTAATTCCATTGAGTCCCGAAATTTTATTTATCTGCAAAACAAACAAAAACACATTAAAATTTTCATAAAACTTGAGAAATCATACAAAATATTAGGTCAAAGGGGCGATAAATATTGATATATTTCCGCTCATGACACCCACAAACCTAACATTTTGCTAGTCCTCGAGCAAAACAAACAAAACAAAACGAAATAAATAACTAAGACTAAAATAATCTAAGCCGCTTTCGTAGGGATCACAGTTGCATTTAGCATATGCAACAAGCCTTTAAACCACTAGGTGTCCCTAGTGGACGAGTTATAGTCTCGTGAGGGCTTACAGTGACGATACCCACAAATGTCAATTACATACAATCACACAAAAAGTTAAAAGAAACAAAATAAACAAGTTAATAACTAACAAGTGAAATTCTTATCCAAGTTAGTAGTTGTTTTCTTTCTTTCTAAATTACCAAATAAGTAAATTCTCCTATGCTTTTACCATTCTCCTTATACACAATTAACAAGGTATTAATCAATCCATTGTGCCCATAATATTCGCAAGTGTAATTGATAAGAGAGTAATATTTTTGTCCTAAAGTTATGTTAGAGTTCACACCTATTGGCAATGAAAGTTTATTTACAACAATAAGTAATTTTTTTAAACCTTTACCGTTTGACGCAAACGATCACTGCTTACTGAGGCAAGATGTCCAGTTACTGAGTAAAAACTTTATTAAACTAGTTAAGCTCTACCGTTTGACGCGAACAATCACTACTGGCCAGGCAAGACATCCAGTTACTAAGTAGAAGCTTACTTATTATCTAACTAACTCAAGCTGTACCGTTTGACACGAATAATCACTGCTTGCTAGGTCGTCCGGTTACTAAGTAAAACTTGGTCAGTTTTATTCTTTTTTTTTTCATTTATATATATATATATATAAATACACATTTCACTGCCTTTAGTTGCTACCTCCAATACACCAAAGAACTTAATATTACAAAATTTTCACTTACACCCATGTTCATATGTTACCGTATATGTTGATAATACCTGTCAAATAAGCATATGAAGGTCAAATTTAATCAATATTATGGAAAATTCACAAATTGAAATAATTCAAAAGGAAATAAACAAAAAATAACTTGTTACAAATTAGATTGACTCAGGAGCGTGAACTCCTTACACAACTATCTTAAAACAATAATTTCACTTGGTTAGTTAAAAATTAAACAAAAATAACAATGAAACAAAACAACATAAAAATACAACAAAGAAAATTAAAAACAAACTAGTCAGCTAAGCAAAAATAACAAAACACAACAAAAAATAAACTAGTCAACTATAACAAACTAGTCAACTATCCATTCCCTCAACCTAATTGAGACATTGTCCCCAATATCTTAAAAGGCAGAAGAAGAGTTTAGAAGACATCAACTTGTTAGTGTACAAAAAGAAATCATGCATTGAACAAAACAAAACATGTAGGAAATAACAAGATACTGCATTTTATGAGATATTCTGCTGTTCTAGAGGGATACATTGATGCTAACTAGATATCTGATATAGTGGATTCCCAATCCACGAGTGAATTTATTTTCACACTTGGTGGTGCAGCTGTGTCATGGAAATCCTCGAGACGAACGTGTATTGTCTGGTCTACTATAGAGTATGAGTTCATAGCATTAGAAAAAACAGTGGAATAAGATGAGTGGCTTCGAAATTTCTTAGAGAATATTTCAAATTGGCCAAAACCAGTGCCAACCATAATCATACATTGTGATAGTCAATCGGCTATCGGGAGAGCCCAAAATTCAATGTATAATGGTAAGTCTCGACACATACATCGTAGACATAACACCATGAGAAAACTGCTCTCAAGTGACATAATTTCAATAGATTATGTCAAGTCAAAGAAAAACCTAGCGGATCTACTTACTAAAGGTTTACCTAGACAGCAAGTTGAGAAATAATTGAGGGGAATAGGCTTGAAGCCTATATATTAAAGAATTGTCACTGTGGAAACCCAACCTAGTTGACTGGAGATCCCATGATCTAGGTTCAAAAGAGACAATTGAAACTTTGTGTAATTGAAAACAAGCATTGTAGTGTTTTGTACTCTTTCCCATTCCTATAATGACGCATAGTGTTATCTGTTAAGGTTAGAATAAGCTAAGGCTTTTAATGATCACTATATTAGAAGAAGAGTCCTAATGGGGGTAAAGGCAGATTACCTTTTATAATGGATCACCTATTTCAAGTAAGAAATGAGGCCGCTTCCATGAGAATTTTTAAGGTTGGATTCCTAAAGTACTTGATGAAGCCAGGACCGATGTTTATGGCCAAATTGAAAACAACTGTAGAAGGGGTCGAAGTGAAGCTGTGTTATGGTTATTGTCTTAGTTCACACCAACAGTGGAACAGTTCAAGACTATGGGTCACTGGTTTGCCAAGTAAATCTGATTGTCATTCACTAAGAAAGGTTCAAGGAGAAAGCTACCTATTCCGATGCAGTTTTATTTCAAGGAAACTCTCTTAAGTGTCTGCAATGATATTTAAAAAAATATGGGGGATTGTAACAAATTTCTTAAATATAAGGTTTATTTATAGGGTGTCTTGTAATAAGACATGTCCTTTATTTGTGGCCTTTAAGAAAGACACCAAATGAATGAATATATCATTTAGAGGGAATGATATAACCTTTGAGTTGGAATGGTACATTGAAGAGTTATGACCCATTTAAGGATTGTATCCTTAAGCCTAAGGGTACCTCTTCAATGACAACTTTCCATGTCTATAAATAAGGCTTTGGGTTCTCATTTTTGTTCACTGAATTTTCTTCCATTAATTCTCTTGCAAGTCTTAGGCATATGACCGGCGTAAACACACACGTATAACGCAAGCGCACGTATCGTTCAAGTAGTATAAAAATATCGATCCCACGAGGACTTAATTCCTACTGTTGTTATTAATTATTAAATCTATTTAATTACAAATATCTAATTAAAGGGAGAATGGAATTGATTGCTTGATTGATTTGGTTGATTGTAGATTTGCTAAATAAATAAATAAAAAGATAAAAGAAAATACTAAGGAAAATAATAGACACAAAAATCTAAGGTTGTGATTTCTTTTATTATCATTTAAAAGATGAAGTGGTTATCTTAAAGTTGGTAATATATTGATTTATTAACCTGGAACACTAAATTATGTAAAAGCCTCTTCCGATGGTCAACTACAAATACCCAGTATAACCCAATTGAACCATATTCCTATGTCAACCACATTACCTGGATTCATTAAGTTCAAGTTCCAATTATGGCTACCCCGCCCTACAGGTATATTCCTATCCTGTAAGGAAATCTATTAAAGGGTTATCTATCCTCAAGGAAGATCGTGGGCTATTGAGTCTAAGGTCTTAAACTTAAAATCCCTATGTCTAGTTCATTTTAAGTTTACCTAATCAATTTTATTAATGGCCAGTTAATAAAAAGGCTTTAAGGTTAAGACTCAATAAATAAATCTTTAAATTACCCAAACTATAATCTAACCCTTATAAACCAGTGATAGTAAAAGTTATCACAACCCTAGAAAACTAACACATAACTAGGACTAGTAAAAACTTAAAAATAAAAGACATAAAGTAAAAATACTGAAAAGTAAAATAAAATAAAATGTTAAGGTAAAAGGAATTAATTCTACTATTACTTATTTTAGATATCTCCCAGTAAAATAATATATAAACTTGTGATTAATACCAACCAGCCATAAAGGCGGAACCAAAATAACCAGCCATAAAGGCGGAACCAAAATAACCAGCCATAAAGGCGGAATCAAAATAACCAGCCATAAAGGCGGAATATAAGTTTTATTACCAACCGACCAATCTGGCGGTATCCTGATTAAGTCAAATTTAAATAGTAAATATATTATTTTTAAGGGAGATTAATCTAAATAGTAATAGTAAAAGAAATTACCTTTCACCCGAACATAAGGAAATTACCTCATCATGGTGAATAGTAAAAACTGTAAAAAGTAATAGTAATAGTAAAAACTGTAAAAGAAAGTAAAAAGTAAAAATTAAATTACTATTATTACAAAACATAATTAAAATTATTTACAAAACTAAAAAAAACTAAAAACTAAAGAGTTTTAGAGAGAGAAACTCTCTCTTTAGAAGGATTTGAAGAGAGAGGATGGTACAACAATTTCTGAAATCTGGTGCTCTATTTATAGGCGTCTATAGGGTGCGCGCGTCGCGCCGCTCGGACCGCGTCGCGACGCGCGCTACAGTGACACGTGTCACTTGCTGGTTCGTTGACTCAGATCTGATCCGCTGACGTGGCACTGTTCATGACGTCATTGCTTACGTCATGTTGAAGAAGATTGTCGGCAGCATCAGATTTTGACACGTGGCAGAGGCGCATTTTAGCACGGCCGTTGTGATTTTGACACGTGTCCTGGCGCACGTTAGCATAGATGATGATTGTCGGCACCGTAGGATGATGACACGTGGCAGCGCAAGTTAGCAAGTCTTCTGTGATGGTGACACGTGGCACGGCGCACGTTAGCAAAGTCAACTTTTACAAATTCTGACCCGTTGACCCCGGCGCACTTTAGCAGATCCGGTTCATGTTAGGCGTCGCGACGCCAAAGCTATGCGCGGTGCGACGCGCTGAAGACTGAAATTATTCCTGTTGACGCATTTTTGTCCGGTTTTGTTCCAAATTGCCTCCAGTGCTGTCCAAACTTTATTTATCTGCAAAATAACAACAAAACATATCAAAACGTTCATAAATCTCGAGAAACAATACAAAACATTAAGTTAAATGAGTGAGAAATAGTGGTATAAATACCACTCATCACACCCCCAAACCTAACATTTTGCTAGTCCTCGAGCAAAACAGAAAGTAAAATAACATGAAAATAAAATTTAACTAAGCCACTTTCGTAGGGATCACGGTTGCATTTAGCATATGCAACAAGCCTTTAAACCCCTAGGTGTCCCTAGTGGACGAGTGTAGTCTCGTGAGGGTTACAGCAATGATACCCACAAACATTTTACAAAAGTAAAAAGTTAGTAAAACTAATGCACACAAAAGAAAAAAGACAAGCGAAAAGAGAATAAAGAAAGCTAGTGACTAATCAGGTGAAAATTCTACTCCAAATTACTAGTTGTTTTGTTTCTTTCTAAATTACTGAATAAGTAAATTCTCCGATTATTTTTACCATTCTCCATATACACAGCCAACAGAATATTAATCAACTCATTTTTGCCCACAACAGTCATAAGTGCAGTTGATAAGAGAGTAATATTTTGGTCCTAAAGTTCTATCAGATTTCACACCTTTTTGTAGCAATGGAATAAGTTTTCTGATTTTTCTGATTTTTTCTTTGATTTTTTTCTCTATTTTTATTTATATACAATACCTTCCGTCTATGTAGCGAGCTTTGGGTCGGTGGCTCCCAAACCAGTTGGCTTTAGGGCACCAGGTGTTAAGACACCCCTACGAACTTAATTACTCAGACTTCAGATATATATTTTTTTTGCAGCATCTTCGATCCATGTAACGAGCTTTGGGCCAGTGACTCCCAAACCAGTTGGTTTTAGGGCACTAGGTGTTAAAACACCCTTACATACTTAATAACCCAGACTTCAGATATATATTTTTGTAAATCAGAATTTTTTTTTTTTTTTTTTTTTTACTCCATCACTTTTTGAGATGCTTCCTCCAATTAAACTATAGCATGGAATATTACAAACTTTTCAATTTTAGCTATGACTGTATGTTTCCATGTATGTTGATAATACCTGCCAACGGAGTGTATGAAGATCCATTTTAGTCCATTTTAAGGAGAATTACGAATTAAATAATTTAAAAGGAAATAAACAAAAATTAACTTGTTTCAAAAATAAATGGTTTGAGATACGTATCAGGTGTGAGAACTCCTTACTCAGCTAACTCTTACCAATTCCACCTTTTTAGTCCAAAACACAAAATATTTTTGTAATTTTTGAAAATTTTCAATTTTTTTGTATTTTTCGAAAAAAAAATTTTGGACTAAAAATAAAAACAACATACAAACTAAAAACAAGGTACTAATCAACTAAATCCCTCCCCCAAACCTAAATGAGACATTGTCCCCAATGTCTTAAACAGTAAAAGGAGAGTTAGAAGGTTGTACCTGGTTAGCTGAAATCTACAGGAAATTAAAGGTTAAGATCCAGATTAATTCGACGCCTCTTACCACGATCGTCCTCAGACCAATTTATCTTTGATAGGATATGGTCAACTTGTGGTTCATAGGCTATGAGTTGGTCTATTAGATCCGGAGCAAGTCTGGCAGTGAAGAGGAGTTCTTTCATAGGTTTTGAAACGAACCCATTTCTCCGAGCATCATCCAGAAACACACAAAGAAAATCATAAAATCCATCAACATTGAGTAGTCCAATTAGTTTCTGGTGTATGTTCAGGTCCGCCCAAGATAATACAATAAAAATTTCCTCCAATGTACCCAAACCACCTGGCAAAGCAATAAAAGCATCAGCACGGTTAATCATTTCTACCAGTCGTTCAGACATACCTGACACGATCAGTTCCTCTCCGTTTGATGAGCCAATAAGATTTGCCTCTGCCAAGGGTTTTGGGACGATTCCCAAAACATGACTGCCTCCTTCCTGTACGGCTTTTGAAACGATCCCCATAAGTCCGAGATTTCCTCCGCCATATATTAAGTGCATATTCCTTGCAGCTAAAACTCGACCCAATTCCCGTGCTGCTTCTATGTATTGTGGTTTAGTACCAACATTACTTCCACAAAACACACAGATGTTTTCAACTCGTCTTCTTGAAGTGGCTTCCATTTTTTATGTTTATCTTTCTTGACTCTGAATGCCTTCAAAAGTGCAATGACGGTCTGAATTTATAGTACCTGAAAAAGGATGAGTAATAATAGCAGAAGTATCTTCCAGAGGACGTTTGTTAGCTAAACAACAAAAGAAATCGTGAAAGGTCAAAAAGTCTGGATCTTGTCTACGAAAATAAATATAATTACAACAGAAAAGCAAATCAAAGCAATAATTAAGGCAACAGAATTATGTACGCAATACGCCACTTGCTTAGTATAAATTCATTAGAATGAGTCTCAAGATTTCATTATTTATTCAGCCATTGCTAATGAATTGTTTCTTATATTTGCTTGCCAAACACAATTCCTTCTGTCTTAAAATGCTTCGTTTATGCCTTTCCCTACAAAAATAACACACAAAATTAAAAAGTTCACACAAAATATGAAAACAAATCACAACAAATTGCATGGGTTGCCTCCCTACCAGCGCTGAATTTTTCGTCTTCAGCCAGACGTGAATGAAATCCATATGTTAAGGAGGTTTCAATGTCGTTTTGGATGTCCGATTAAGGACAATCCCGTGAGCGTTGCTTTTGAAGGGTCTCTTCCAACGGTAAAGTGGCAAAAAGAATTTTGTCTTATTCAGTGCTCGTGCCACCTTTTTACTCCTTGTTGTTCCAGTGGTTCCTGCAAAGAAAGAAAGAAAATCAGGAGGTCTCGTATGGTGCTTGACTTGAAATGGAAATTCCATTCTGTCAAGCTTCTGGGTGATATCTTTGATTTGCACTCCCCAAAACAGCGATGTTTTTCCTGAATGCTCTGGATCTTTATTAAGGTCAGACAATTGCTCCTTCATTTGCTCTTCTTTTTGCTCCACCTTTTCTTCACAGATGTATTTGAAAATTTCCATATTCAGCTTTTCATCCGTCAGCTGTGAAATACATGTTTCAAAATTTTCAACCTCTGGTTGTTGATACTGCTCAGCCTCCTCCTCTGTTGAAATGTCATTGTGAAATGATTGGTACTCGAAGGCTTCATCAGTGTCATCTGGAACTGGTTCTTGAGGTATATAGTTCTGGTTTTCTGTTAATTGTCTGATCTGATCTGTCATTCTCTGTATGGATTCTGTGTTACTCTGAACTTGTGCATCAAATTGAGCTGCTTGTTCCTTGAACATGTGAATCCACTGATTTTCCTCGGATGGTTCTGGTTGTTGATAAGGATCGAAGGAAGATGGTGGATAAGATGGAAAATGTGATTCTGTGAAATGTGATGGTTCTTCGTACCATGAAGGATCTTGATAGTTCTGCCACCCTGGATGGTAGTTGTATTCGCAATAATCGCTTGGGTGGTCACCATTACATATATCACATCTCCACATTGAGTTCTGTTGAGCAAATGTAGTATTGCTTGGTTCTGGCATCCAGTGATAATTGTTAGGCTGGACAACAGGCCTCAGAAAACCGGACTGTTGTTCCCAGATTTGGGGTGTATCTTCTTATAAAGCACGTAATCTTTCAATCTCTCAGTAATGTTCCATTTGTAAGTCACCTGAAATCAAAAGAAAGAAATAAAAATTACAGATAAAAATAAAGAAAATTAGATACAAGTAAATTAGATAGCTTCAAAATTAACAACTCAAGAAATATAAGTCCCCGGCAACGGCGCCAAAAACTTGACCGGCGTAAACACACACGTATAACGCAAGCGCACGTATCGTTCAAGTAGTATAAAAATATCGATCCCACGAGGACTTAATTCCTACTGTTGTTATTAATTATTAAATCTATTTAATTACAAATATCTAATTAAAGGGAGAATGGAATTGATTGCTTGATTGATTTGGTTGATTGTAGATTTGCTAAATAAATAAATAAAAAGATAAAAGAAAATACTAAGGAAAATAATAGACACAAAAATCTAAGGTTGTGATTTCTTTTATTATTTTAAAAGATGAAGTGGTTATCTTAAAGTTGGTAATATATTGATTTATTAACCTGGAATACTAAATTATGTAAAAGCCTCTTCCGATGGTCAACTACAAATACCCAGTATAACCCAATTGAACCATATTCCTATGTCAACCACATTACCTGGATTCATTAAGTTCAAGTTCCAATTATGGCTACCCCCGCCCTACAGGTATATTCCTATCCTGTAAGGAAATCTATTAAAGGGTTATCTATCCTCAAGGAAGATCGTGGGCTATTGAGTCTAAGGTCTTAAACTTAAAATCCCGATGTCTAGTTCATTTTAAGTTTACCTAATCAATTTTATTAATGGCCAGTTAATAAAAAGGCTTTAAGGTTAAGACTCAATAAATAAATCTTTAAATTACCCAAACTATAATCTAACCCTTAAACCAGTGATAGTAAAAGTTATCACAACCCTAGAAAACTAACACATAACTAGGACTAGTAAAAACTTAAAAATAAAAGACATAAAGTAAAAATACTGAAAAGTAAAATAAAATAAAATGTTAAGGTAAAAGGAATTATTCTACTATTACTTATTTAGATATCTCCCAGTAAAATAATATATAAACTTGTGATTAATACCAACCAGCCATAAAGGCGGAACCAAAATAACCAGCCATAAAGGCGGAACCAAAATAACCAGCCATAAAGGCGGAATCAAAATAACCAGCCATAAGGCGGAATATAAGTTTTATTACCAACCGACCAATCTGGCGGTATCCTGATTAAGTCAATTTAAATAGTAAATATTATTTTTAAGGGAGATTAATCTAAATAGTAATAGTAAAAGAAATTACCTTTCACCCGAACATAAGGAAATTACCTCATCATGGTGAATAGTAAAAACTGTAAAAAGTAAATAGTAATAGTAAAAACTGTAAAAGAAAGTAAAAATAAAAATTAAATTACTATTATTACAAAACGTAATTAAAATTATTTACAAAACTAAAAAAAACTAAAAACTAAAGAGTTTTAGAGAGAGAAACTCTCTCTTTAGAAGGATTTGAAGAGAGAGGATGATATAACATTTCTGAAATCTGGTGCTCTATTTATAGGCGTCTATAGGGTGCGCGTCGCGCCGCTCGGACCGCGTCGCGACGCGCGCTACAGTGACACGTGTCACTTGCTGGTTCGTTGACTCAGATCTGATCCGCTGACGTGGCACTGTTCATGACGTCATTGCTTACGTCATGTTGAAGAAGATTGTCGGCAGCATCAGATTTTGACACGTGGCAGAGGCGCATTTTAGCACGGCCGTTGTGATTTTGACACGTGTCCTGGCGCACGTTAGCATAGATGATGATTGTCGGCACCGTAGGATGATGACACGTGGCAGCGCAAGTTAGCAAGTCTTCTGTGATGGTGACACGTGGCACGGCGCACGTTAGCAAAGTCAACTTTTACAAATTCTGACCCGTTGACCCCGGCGCACTTTAGCAGATCCGGTTCATGTTAGGCGTCGCGACGCCAAAGCTATGCGCGGTGCGACGCGCTGAAGACTGAAATTATTCCTGTTGACGCATTTTTGTCCGGTTTGTTCCAAATTGCCTCCAGTGCTGTCCAAACTTTATTTATCTGCAAAATAACAACAAAACATATCAAAACGTTCATAAATCTCGAGAAACAATACAAAACATTAGTTAAATGAGTGAGAAATAGTGGTATAAATACCACTCATCAGCATATTAGAAAGTTTAAGGTTTTTTTCATATTCGAGAGAGTTTCTACCATTTTGTCATTGTTCGTGTTCTTGAAGAAAGAAGTGCCTCTTCTACAAGAAGTAACCAAGAATCCTGAGAGAACATTAGCCACAAAAAATCCGTAGAGTACCAAGCGGAGACTAATAAGTTTTTAAGGATAGAGACAACTCGACTTGGTTCTAGTTCATCATCTTCTACATAATTTTTCAGGTTTTTCTAAGTCTCCATATTTAAGTACTACTGAATGTATAACATTAAATATTTGATTGTATGATGCATGTTTAAATTGACTAATAACACATCTGCCCAATATGATGTTATTTTTATGCTTGAGTGAAAAGTTTGGTAATATGGAAGTTGATTATAGTAGGAGAACATACCAATTGAAGAAGTTTTTGAGAAGCTAAAATATACTAAGTGGATCTCAGCTCTGATAAGGTTCAAAGGCAATTGAAGGTTTTTGGACACAACAAACTTGAAGAGGAAAAGGTGTCGTATAAGTAGTTGTAGCTTCTTCTTTTTTTTTTTTTTTCTTTTCTAGTAATATTCTAATTTATCTTGAATTTGTTTTTCATTTTCTTCTCAGAAAAATAAAATACTCAATTTTTTGCTTGATTGATGGTGAGAAAGCAATATATTTGTAGGGCAAGGATGTAGATTACCATGATTTCATTGGCATCTTGGTTCTGCTTATTATCAATTCAACCAACAGGTTTATAGAGGAAAATAATGCTGGAAATGCAGCTGCAGCCCTTATGGCTCGGCTTACACCAAATGCCAAGGTCAAGCTTTATGAATTCACAACTAAAAGAAAAGATACTTTATATGTTGAGTTGTGTTAAAAATGGGACGGTATTGCTTTTATTCTATGAAAGTCATGATTATATATATGAGACAGCATTTTATTCTATGGTTTCAGGTCGTAACTTCTATTGGAAACTTCTGCATTTGCTCCATTGCCATTTAGATGGCCATATGTCATTTATATGTACCTCCGATGTACAATCGATACATTTTATGTTCAATATCCTCATCAGCTTTTACTTCCCTGATACAGACTCCAACTTTATATATAACTTTTTTTTATCTATTATAACAACTACCAAATTGGAATTTAAGTGGCGAGTTATTTAACATCTTCCATTTCCCTTCAGGTTTTTTTTTAATGACATTGATAAGGATATGGTCATTTTGATGTCTGCATCTTCCATTTCCCTTAAGTATTGTGAAACTTCTGTATCAATTAAATAGATGTAGTCCTTCGTGTAAATTTTCCGGAAACGTTTTTATTGTGATTCTCTAATCACTGAAGAATGTTTATGAGGAAAAATCTAATTCTATTACTATAAGAATAGAATTTATAAAGTGTTTAAACTTTACAAAAAACCTCACTTTATACACTCTTTAAGCTTTCTTGCCTTGAAGCTTAATATTTTAGGATGCCTAAAGCTCACAAATGAGCTCTTTATTTATAGCAAAACTTGTTGGGGTTTCGGGCGATGGGCGCGGTGGAAGCGCGGTTTGAGCGAAATCGTAATTTAAAACTTTTTCAAATCACCGAATAAATTATTTAATATCTAATATGAATAATTCTTTCATATCTCACCTAAACCTATTTATTCGATATCAAATAGCGACATAAATTCAATAGAAACTTCGCGAAACTTTTACGAAAAATGTTTTTCCGTAAAATGGCCTGAAACGCGTTTTTGACCGAACCAAGCACCCAACACTTATGGGGACAGCCCAGGTCAGCCCCAATAGTGTTAGGGCAGTTCATGGGCTGCCCGAACAGTGACAAATTCACTGTTTAGACAGCCGTCACCCGGTTGGCTCAAAAGTCACCCAGTAACGCAGTTTTTGGCCGTTTTCGCTTATTTCAACTCCGAAACAGTTTCTGGCAATTGTTCCAACACCCAAAACACATCAATTACATTCATATGACATCAAATTCATCACCAAAACAGAACAAACTCCAGGTCTGATCCAGAACAGAAAAATGCCTAATTTCAGGCTTTAAAACCAATTTTTCAAGATTAAATCAATTAATCAAAACACCAAATCAAGTCACCACATATGAATCACCCAAGAATAATTCTAGGTATTACAAGAGTGGTCATAACACTCTAGAATGGCAACATGTCATCTAATGAACAAATTGGATACTAATTACACTAATTCCATCCAATTACACTTCATACATGCTTAATCACTTCCAATTCATCCATCACAACCAAAAGCCCCAAATTTTACAAGCAAAGAAACCCTAGAACCATTCTAAGAAATCAAGAAACAAGAAACTAATTTCAAGCTTAGGGGTTTTGAAGATTACCTTTAATGCTCCAAATTTCCTTAAGCACTTTCTTGATTTTTCTTCACTTTTTCATGAATTTATCAAACAAAATTTGGAAACCCATTTTCTAAGAAGCTTTCGGCCATGGTGAGGGATAAAGGAATGAAGAAAACAAATTTTCTAATTTAAAGCCACATAACCGATTTTTGAGGGGCAAATTTATCCAATTACATTATTTAATCCAATTAATATAAATATACATATTAAACTTTATGTTATCCAATCAAAATTGCACACACATAAAGTTTAATTAATTCATCCTATTTGTTCCAATAATAGCTAAACAAATTTCATAACATTTATGGAAAAAGTTTAGTTAATTAATTATTCAAATATTTAACAATTAAATATTCAAATAATCAATTAATATAATTATTATTATTTATGTATTTTTATTTACAATAAATAATAAATACATATATTTATTACATGTGTCAAAATCTCATTTGACGAATAATTAATGTGTATTTAATCGTATTATGTATCAAATACAAATATACAATAATTATTATCGAACAAAATCCTCTAATGCATGTGTTATCGTTTAACCGATTAAACGATTCAAATTAACTCACTTAGTCCGGTGAAGTATTATAAATAATCCATATTATTCATATCGAGTTGCCCAAGTGCTCAACGAGTACACTTCATATTGTGAGACTCTCTAAGTTTAGGTTTATCCGTCACGAAATCCAATTTCGTGTCCATAATCCACCCACTCATGGATTATGACAACCACAGATAATCTCGCTAAAATATGCAAGTCGAGGTCATTGCATACGTATAATCCCTCCGTCACAGGCCATATTATACATGAGGTATAGATAAAAACGTCAAACCCTTTCGGTATAATATAGTCGACTTTCAATTTACGATCTCTAAATAACACTCGAAACTGATTTCCGAAGTTATACCACGGCCATGGATTTACTAGATCGTAAACATGTGAGAATATCTATGCCCTGTACACAGGACTGACGGATCATGTCTTGATACGCACTAGATATCATGAGCATCAGTTCACACCCAACGAACAGGCGGAGGTCTGATCATGAATAGATCGGTGACGTGACTGCCATCAAAGTGTGGAGGATAACTCATATATCCCACTGTGGTATCTCAAGTCAGAGGACCACTATGCTCGCTCAACTCGAGAAGATTCCTATTGACGTTGGTGTACCATCTATTAGGAAATCTTCAACGAGTCGTTCAGTGTTTATTAAATAAACACCTACATGTCTATACGAGTCTCCCGAGACTCATGGTTCATTGGGATTAACCATCATACCAAGTCATGATATACGACAAGTACTGGTCTCAGTGGATTTTACTAACCGACCCGTGTTAGTAAATCTTGACCAGAAACTTTATTTAAGGATATACATCTTATAGTGCGCTTCCCAATGTCAATTAGAAACTACGTTGTAACTGCACACTATATTATAAATCCTAGGGTCTTTGTCTAATGTACATGTATCACTAAACCAGATTTAGTTTCGATCTAATCGTAATCAGATATCTAATCGTAATTAGATCGAATAAGTGTATAAAAGACAATGGTGCTACCATTAAATTAGTAATATTATGGAAAATAGAATTGCTCATATTTATGAATCGGACATAAATACGATCCAGATTGGCACTCTGAGCACTAACCCTAACAAAAATTAGGCTCATATTTTCAACAAATGAATAGTGATCCATCTAAAGAAGTTTGGAAGCTTGCATCATTTTCAAACTTCCACCTGAAGTGTCTTAAAAGCTTGCAATAGTGGGTGGCAATAGATGTCATGCAAGTGAATCCTCCAATTCTCTCCCTCCAGTTGCATCTGTAACGATTGTCATCTGACAACTATCAAGGCTTTATCTATGCACAGCTCTAGCTTATCCCAAGTAACCACCTTTGTTAACATGTCAGCTAGATTCTCATCTGTATGGATCTTCATTAGTCACAGCGGTTGTTGATCCATCACCTCGCATATACAATGATAGCGAATATCGATGTGCTTCATCCGAGAATGATACATTGAGTTCTTGCCCGAGTCCAGAGCATTTTGACTGTCACAATGTATCTTATATTTTGTCTGCTTGAACCCTAATTCTTGGAGAAAATGATTTAACCACAAAATTTCGTTTCCTACTTCCGCTGCTGTAATATACTCAGCTTCTGTTGTGGATATTGCAATACACCTCTAAAATCTTGATTGCCATGAAACGGCTCCCCCTGCAAAAGTATAGAGAAAACGTGATATAGATTTTCTACCATCGAGATCTCCTGTGATATCTGAATCTGTATAGCCTTCGAAGATTAGATCAGCTCCCTCGTAGCACAGACATAACTTTGATGTACCCTTGAGGTACCTAAGAATCCATTTTACTGTCTGTCAATGTTGTTTTCCTGGGTTAGAGAGAAAATAACTTACTACACCAACTGCGTGAGCAATATCTGTCCTGGTACATACCATAGAATATATTAGGCTTCCAACTGCTGAAGAATATGGTATCGATGACATCTCTCATATCTCTTTCTTGGATGAAGGGCACAAACTCTTGTTCAATTTAAAATGGTGTGCTTGTTGAATGCTGACATGTTTGGCATTCTGTATATAGAATCTCCTGATTATCCGTTCAATATAACTCTCATGTGAATGCCACAACCTTTTGTTCTCTCTGTCTCGAACTATTTGCATTCCCAAAATCTTTTGAGATGGTCCTAAGTCTTTCATATCAAAAGACTTAGAGACTTCATTCTTTAGCTAGTTGATCTTCGTTGTATCTTGTCCAACGATCAACATGTCGTCCACATATAATAGAATAGCAGTGAAATTTCCATCTGAAAACCTTTGAGTGTTAACACACTGGTTCGCTGCAGTTCTTTTGTAGTTTTGACTCACCAAACTTCTTGTACCACTACCTTGGTGCCTGTTTGAGGCTGTACACACTCTTATTCAGCTTGCAAACAAGGTTCTCTTTTCCTGAAATCTTGAAACCTTTTGGTTGCTCCATGTAGATTTCTTCATGTAGATCACCATGAAAAAATGATGTCTTAACATCCAATTGTTCAAGCTCTAAATTCAAACTGGCTACCAATCCTATGATAACTCGGATTGAAGCCATTTTTACAACTGGTGAAAAGATTTCATCAAAGTCGATTCCTTTTTTATGTAGGAATCCCCTGACTACTAACTGGGTTTTGTATTTCACCACATTTCTGTTAGTGTCATAGACATGCCCAAGGTCTCTAAGTCATGATATTATGTGTGAATGATCAAGTGAGTTTGCGGAAAAAACTTACATTGAACATATGTGTGGTTTCAAAAATCTTTGTATGTTGATGAAGCTCCAACCTTTGTTGAATGAATCCAACCCAATGATGAGTTTCCCTATCACCTAAATCAACTCCAAATGTGCTAGCAAGCTTGAAAATTTTGCAACAAAACTTTCAAAGAGAGGGGGAGACTTTCGGCCAACCAATGAGGGAGAAGAGAGAGTTGTGTTTTTGTATTTTGTTTTCCAAAAACCTAATCCAAAAGTTAACTTTCAAAAAGTGTATATGCTTTTCCAAAAAGCAAAAGCAAAGTGTGTTGGAGGGAAAAAGCATTAAATACTCCCAACAACTTCCATCACTCATGTTGACAATTGATGTAAGTTAGTGGGCCCCACCACTTAAATTCAAAATTCAAGTTAGCTTGCTCAACACACTCGGGCTTGGGTTCGTTTAATCCGATTAAATGAATTTTCCACTGCGACGTAATTAAATCCAATTTAATTAAATAATAATACCTAGCAAAATTATTACAAAAGTCGCTTGCGAATTAATTCCAAATTAATTCATTCGCCCGAATTAAAATCCAATTTTAATTTCACATTGAAATCCGATTTCAATTAATATATCTAATATATTATTTAATCGATTAATTTCAAATTAATCGCGTTCTCTCTTCTATTCGAATTTTATCCCAGATAAATCCTTACCGTAATTAATCCCAGATTAATTTTCTCTCTCTCATAATTAATCCCAGATTAATTCTGTTCGAGTCAAATGTCATCGGTGAATCTTTGGGAAGCGACCCAAGAGATCCTTGGATATGTTGGCAGTAAATCCGGTTGTCGGACTATCCAAAACGTGCGTACCGTGTACCACTTTGTCACCTATTTACAACACATGGTTGGCTTCTAGCAAAGCACCGTGCCTACCCAATTTTCCAGAAATATTCAATGAGAAATATATAATCTATTTCAGGCATAATATACTATGTGTTGCGTATTAGGATTCAGTATCAGATGTCACATGCTAGGCCTGGGGCTAGAATTGTGTTTGCCCCGTACGAAGCATATATCGGATCACTAGCAACTAGTCTCTGTAATTGAATAATCATGACCTTATCATACTATCCTGATAGCTGTAGCATTTAAGAGTACTATTCATGTATCTCTACGTGATCATCATCTCCATATGACTGAAGTGATATTTCCATCTTGACATCACACCCAATATACTACGATTCTCAGTAAACCCAGAAGAGGCGTACACAGAACCTGTTAAAGCTCCGGACGACCAAAACCAAAGCGTACTGATTGTCGCAAGTATTAGTGATGCAAGTCTCAGGTTAAGACCACATACACCTACCCTGACTCGAATTCACATAGACACACAGTCATACTACCAATGGGATTCCGAGGGGTCTATCCAGAGCGAAGCTGTTCCCGGTCCAATGGCTAACAGAACCGCGTATCACACTTGCATAAGTATCCAATATTTAAATATATGAGAACTGTGCCATTAAGTTTCCATAACGCGCACAAGTGTAATACTAGTCTATTCCGCATTATCGATCTCCAGTCTCGATAATACTACGACTAGGGATATTTAATGATTAAACCGTTCGTGGATTAATATTGTCTCATATCTTATTAATCTGGAACTAATCATAATGACTTTTATCATTTATATATATATCCAAGTAATTTAATTACAAAATGATAAAATAGCAATTTCCTTTGTCACATAGTTAATTTGTACAAAAACCATAATGTCTTTTACAAATAGTGATGCTATGGGTCATAATTGTCCAAAAATCTCCCACTTGGCTCATAGCTAATCACTCAAGTATCTATCACCTGAACTATGTACATGTCGCTCAAACTTTTACTGAGAAATAGCTTTCGTCAGCGAATCTGTAATGTTGTCATCTGAAACGACCTTCTCGATCTTCACATCGCCACGATGTATGATCTCACGAATCAGATGAAACCGTCGAAGTAAATTCTTGGAACATTGATAAGACTGTGGTTCCTTAGCCTGCGCTATAGCCCCGTTATTGTCACAATACAAAGGTACAAGCTTAGCTGCTAACGGAACTACTCTTAATCCAATTAGGAATTTACGGATCCAAACTGCTTCTTTTGCTGTCTTAGCTGCAGCGATATATTCCACTTTTGATGTTGAATCGGTAATAATTTATTGGTTGGAAGATTTCCAGCTCACTGCTCCGTTGTTCAAACAAAATATGTACCCAGATTGCGACTTAGAGTCGTCTTTATCGGTTTGGAAACTTGCGTTGGTGAACCCATTCACCTCAAGTTCTCCATCTCCATAGATTAAAAAAGCGTCCTTAACAGCAAATTAGTGACCATCACCTGGATCGGCCTGATAGCGACTGCACATGCTCAAAGCATATGAGACATCAGGTCATGTACATATCATAACATACATGATCGATCCGACTGCAGAAGCGAACGAGATCCATCTTATTTTATCTATCTCATCTTGAGTTTTAGGACACATGTCCTTAGATAGAGAGACGTCATGTGACACTGGAAGCAGCCATCTCTTGGACTGGTCCATGTTGAATCCCTTCAACACTTTGTCAATGTACAAGCTCTGGGAGAGTCAGAGTAGCTTTCTAGATCTATCCCAGTAGATCTTTATTCCCAGAATAAAGGCTGCTTCTTCCAGATCCATCATTGAGAATTTTAATGAAAGCCAAGCTTTCACCGATTGTAGCATGGGAATGTCATTGCTAATAAATAATACATCATCAACGTGTAAAGGAGAATGAATGTCAGTGCGCTCCCACTAACCTTCTTATATACACAAGAATCATCTTCGTTGGTTCCAAGAACGTGATGCTTGCTTCAATCCATAAATAGATCGATTTAACTTGCAAACCTTGTTTGCATATTTTGGCACGACAAAACCACCAGGTTGTTGCATATAAACATCCTCCAAAAGGTTTCCGTTAAGGAAATCGGTTTTGACGTCCATCTGCCATATTTCATAATCGAAATATGTAGCAATAGCAAGCATTATCCGAATGGATTTAATCATGGCAATAGGTGAAAAATTTTCGTCGTAATCGACACCATGTCGTTGACGATACCCTTTTCGCTACAAGCCTAGCTTTGTACGTTTGTATGTTGCCATCCATGTCCGTCTTCTTCTTGAAGACCCATTTACAACCAATCGGCTTAACGCCTTCTGGTGCATCAACCAATGCCCAAGCTTGGTTGGTATACATGGAATCCATTTCGGACTTCATGGCCTCTTGCCATAAAGCGGAGTCGATACCTTGTATCGCTTCCTCATACGTAGCCGGTTCATTATCCTCAATAAGATTAATATCTACATGTGATGAGATCAGAAACCCATACCTCTCAGGTTGTTTTCTGACTCTCTTCGATCAACGTTGTTATTGGGTATTAGAAGATTATGGTACAGTCTTATCCCTGATGAACTGTTCGTGTTCCGTTAGGGAGTCGGTGTCAGGAACAGTATCACTCCGATTTTCATCGAGTTCTACTTGTTGGTTACTATGATTAGTCCCAAGATCATAATGAACAAAGAAATGCGAATGAATAACGCAGAAGAGTGGCAGAAACACACTTACATCGATCGGTTTAAGGATGTGTTGATCAACAAAAATTTGCTCCAAGATGCTCCAAGAATTCGGCCAAGAGAAAGAACAATGCTCCAAGCTTTGTTTTGAATTTCCAAGCTCTTGAATAGGTTTCCCTATCACCTCTTGATGATCCTTGAAGAGTGCTAGCTCTATGAAAGATTTTGCAACAAAATCCTTCAAGTTTTTTCCTTCCAAATTCGGTGAAGATGAAAAAAAACAGAGAGGGAAAAAGCTCACTGGTTTCGGTCAAGAAAAAAATGGAGAGAGAGAGAGAGTTCTGTTTTTCTATTCTTTTGGCTTCCAAAACCGTATGAAAAAACAATTACCAAATTTTGGTATTAGCTTTCAAAAAGTCAACAATCATTTTGGCTCCAATTTGGCATTAAATACCCACACCAAACTCCATCATGAATAGTGACAACATGTCACTCACCAAAAAGTGACTTGTGACATCTATCATAAATTAATGACAAGTGATGTGACTCGCGATGTGACTTGTGGGCCCCACTCGAATTCAAAATGCGAGTGGGCCCGCAAACACTTCCGGGCTCGGTTTCGCTAATTTCGAATTAACGAACTTCCGTCGCGACGTAATTAAATAATTATGCCTAGCGAAATTACTATCCACGTCGCTAACGAATTAATTCTAAATTAACTCGTTTGCCCGAATAAAATCTAATTTTAATTCCGCGTCGAAATCCAATTAATTAATATATCGAATATATCATTTTGTCGATTAATTCCAAATTAATCTCTCTCTCTTCAAATAGTACTTTATCCAAGATAAAGTGTCTCCGCAATTAATCCCAGATTAATTATGCTCGGATCATACGTCATCGGTGAATCTTCGGGAAGCGACCCAAGAGATCCCTGGATATGTTGGCAGTAAATACGGTCGTCGGACTATCTGAACACGTGCGTACCTCGTACTATGTTTTTACTGATTTACGAGAGAAGGTTGGCTTCTAGCAAAGCGCCATGCCTACCCAATTCTCCAGAAATATTGTTAATGGAATATACGATCTATATCAGGCGTAGTATACCGTAGTATTGTGTATTGTGATCCAATATCGGATGTCACGTGCAAGGCCTGTGGCTGGAATAATGTCTGCCCCGTACGAAGCACATATCAGATATCAAGCAACTAGTCTCTTTGAATCGGATAATCATGACCTTGTCATATTATCCCGATGGTTGCAATACAATATAGAACCAATCCTGAATCCCTGCGTGATTATCCTCCATATGTCTGAAGTGATACTTCCGTCTTGACATCACATCCAATACAACTACGATTCTCAATAAACTCAGAAGAGGCGTACACAGAACCTGTTAAAGCCCTGGACGACCAAAACCAAAGTTTACCGATTATCGCAAGTACTAGCGATGCAAGTCTCAGGTTAAGACCAAATACACCTACCCTGAAGCGGACTCCATAGACACATATACATACTACCAATGGATTCCGCGGGGTCTATCCAGAGCGAAGCTGTTTTCCGTACCATCTGTAAAACACAACCTCCTATCGCACTTGCATAAGTATCCAATACTTAAATTTATGAGAACTATGTCGTTATGCCCTCACAATCTCGATAATACTATGACTAGGGATAGTAATGATTAAACCTTTATGGATTGATACTGTCTCATATCATCTCAATCCGGAATTAATCATAAGGACTATTACCATTTATATATTTCAAAGTAAATAAATTACAAAACGGTAAAAGGCAATTTCATTACAACATAGTTAATTTTGTACAAAAACACAATGTCTTTTACAAACAGTGACGCTATGGGTCATAACTGTCCAACAATCTCCCACTTGGCCTATAGCCAATCACTCAAGCATCTAATACCCGAACTATGTACATGTCGCTCAAACGTTTGTTGAGGAATAGCTTTCGTCATTGGATCTTCCATGTTGTCATCTGATGCGACCTTCTCGACCTTCACATCGTCACTATGTATGATCTCTCGAATCAGATGTAAACGTCGAAGAACATGCTTGGATCGTTGATGAGACCGCGGTTCCTTAGCCTGTGCTATAGCCCCGTTATTGTCACAATACAATGGAACGGGCTCAGCTGCTAACGGAACTACTCCTAATCCAATTAGGAATTTTCGGATCCAAACTGCTTCCTTTGCTGCTTCAGCTGCAGCAATGTACTCCGCTTCTGTTGTTGAATCGGCAACAGTCTCTTGCTTGGAAGATTTCCAGCTCACTACTCCGTTATTCAAACAAAAAATGTACCCGGATTGCGACTTGCAGTCGTCTTTGTCGGTTTGGAAACTTGCATCGGTATACCCAGTTACCTCAAGTTCTCCATCTCCATAGATTAAGAAAGCATCCTTAGTTCGTCTAAGATACTTAAGGATATTCTTAACTGCCATCCAGTGACCTTCACCTGGATCGGCCTGATATCGACTACACATGCTCAAAGCATATGAGACATCAAATCGCGTACATATCATGGCATACATTATCGATCTGACTACCAAGGCGAATGGTATCCGACTCATGTTGTCTCTCTCATCTTGGGTTTTAGGACACATGTCCTTAGATAGATAGACGCCATGTGACACTGGCAACAGTCCTCTCTTGGACTGATCCATGTTGAATCTCTTCAACACTTTGTCAATGTACGTGCTCTGGGAGAGTCCAAGCAGCTTTCTAGATCTATCCCGGTAGATCTTTATTCCTAGAATAAAGGCTGTTTCTTCCAGATCTTTCATGGAGAATTTCAATGAAAGCCAAGCTTTCACCGACGTTAGCATGGGAATGTCATTGCCTATAAGCAATACATCGTCAACATAAAGGACAATAAAAGTGAGTGCTCTCCCACTAACCTTCTTGTATACTCAAGGATCATCTTCGTTTTGAATGAAATCATATTCTTTTATGATCTCATCAAAACGTTGGTTCCATGACCGTGATGCTTGCTTCAGTCCATAAATGGACCGATTTAACTTACAAACCTTGTTTGCTAGTCTAGGCACGATAAAACCGTCAGGCTGTTGCATATAAACATCCTCCAAAAGGTTTCCGTTAAGGAAAGCGATTTTAACGTCCATCTGCCATATCTCATAATCGAAATATACAGCAATTGCAAGCATTATCCCAATGGATTTAATCATGGCAACGGGTGAGAAAGTTTCGTCGTAATCGACACCATGTCGTTGACGATACCCCTTCGCTACAAGCCTAGTTTTGTACATTTGTACGTTGCCATCCATGTCGGTCTTCTTCTTGAAGACTCATTTACATCCAATAAGCTTTACGCCTTCTGGTGCATCAACCATTGTCCAAACTTGGTTGGTATACATGGAATCCATTTCGGACTTCATGGCTTCTTGCCATAAAGCGGAATCGATATCTTGTATCGCTTCCTCATACGTAGCCGGTTCGTTATCCTTAATGAGATTAATATCTACATGAGGTGAGATCGGAAACCCATACCTCTCAAGTTGTTTCCTGACTCTCTCTGACCTACGCGGTCCTTCTGTAATAGAAGATTGTGGTATAGTCTCATCCCGGATGGACTGTTCTTGTTCCATTGAAGATTCTATGCCAGGAACAGTATCACTCCGATTTTCATTGAGTTCTACTTTCCTCCCACTAACCACTGCATTTAGGAATTCCTTCTCAAGGAAAACCGCATGTAGAGCAACAAATACTTTGTTCTCTCGTGGGTGATAGAGTAATATCCTTTGGTTTCCCTAGATATCCTACGAATAGGCATTTATCTTGATTTGGGTTCAAGTTTGGTACCTTCAAAATGTTTGACGTATGCCCAGCATCCCAAATCTTCAGGAATGAGAAACCCGGTTACTTTCCTGTCCATATCTCATATGGTGTCTGTTGTACAGACTTTGACGGAACCTTATTCAAAATAAGAATTGCACTGTTTAATGCATGTCCCCATAAGGAAACATGTAGCTCAGTACGACTCATCATAGACCTAACCATGTCCAACAAGGTTCGGTTTCTCCGTTCGGACACACCGTTTAATTGCCATGTTCTAGGAGGAGTCCACTGTGAAAGAATACCATATTCTTTCAAGTAATCTAGAAACTCATTGCTCAAGTATTCGCCACCACGGTCCGACCGTAATATCTTTATACTCTTACCGGTCTGTTTTTCAACTTCGTGTCGAAACACTTTGAATTTCTCAAAAGTTTCCGACTTGTGTCTCATAAGATACACATAACCATAATGCGATGCATCATCCGTAAAGGTTACGAAGTATTCGTATCCACCTCTAGCCTGGCTAGACATGGGCCCACATACGTCATTATAAATGAGGGCTAACAGTTCGGTGGCGCGTTCACCTTTACCGTTAAAAGGTGATTTAGGCATTTTGCCTAATAAGCAAGATTCGCAGACGTCATATGAATTTGGATCAAATCCGTCCAAGTACCCACTCTTCGAAAGTGTGGATATGGGAGTCTTGTTTATGTGTCCCAGACGACAGTGCCACATATAAGTTTCATTTTTATTACTCATTTTAAGCCTTTTGTTTGTTATATTATATGTTTGAGATTGATTTATATTCAAAATATAAAGACCATTATTTGCAACAGCAGTGCAAATTTCTACATCATTTTTATACACAAAACACCCGGTGTTCCTGAATACAAAAGTATACCCACATTGGGTTAACATAGATACAAAAATAATACTCCTAGTCAAACTAGGTACATAATAACAGTCATTAAGTTCAAGTACATGCCCCGAGGGCAGTTCTAAAACAAAAGTGCCAACGGCCAAAACGGCGACTGGTGCCCCATTTCTGACGCGTAGATCAATCTCCCCTGAGGCCAGTCTCCTGCTAATCCACAGATCCTGCACATCAGTACATATGTGAGTACCATAACCAGAATCAAAAATCCAATTTTTAAAACTAGAAATTGTCATGTTTATCTCAATAACAAACATACCTGAATCCGGTGCCTTGCCCGCTTTAATCTACTTCTAGAGAGCCTTGTACTCATGGCAGTCACGCTTCCAGTGACCCCGCTTGCCGCACTGGAGGCAAATATCCTGAGATTTGTCCTTAGTCTTCCCAGAAGCCTTTGACGATTTGGCCTTGCTCTTTCTTTTATGCTTCTTCTTCTTCACACCTCCAGTCGCGTTGGGTCCAGCCCTCGG
The DNA here is from genome assembly GCA_019454045.1 of Zanthoxylum bungeanum. Classification (NCBI taxonomy): domain Eukaryota; kingdom Viridiplantae; phylum Streptophyta; class Magnoliopsida; order Sapindales; family Rutaceae; genus Zanthoxylum; species Zanthoxylum bungeanum. Next base: position 51,757 of record SKCR01030219.1, read on the forward strand.
TGTCTGAGATGTCGAAGCAAAGTGCGCCTCGCGCTTGTTGCCCTTAAGAATCTCCTTTTTAACTTCCTTGAGAATCGACAACAACTCTCCAAGAGTATCATCAGTGTTCATCAGGTTATAGCTTATGATGAACTGTTTCCAAGTGTCGGGGAGAGATTGCAAGATCATATCTATTGTAATCTCAGCCTCTAAGATAATCCCAATCTTAGCCAGCTCATCTATGTCAGCAATCATCTGTGCCACATGGGACTCAACAGACATGCCTTCTGACATACGTGAACGGAAGAGCTTCTTTACTAACTCATATCTCTTCGACCTTCGATTAGATCGGTGAAGATCGTGCAACCTCGCCAACATGTTATAGGGATCCAAGCCCTGTTCTGTCAACGGAAATGCTGAGTCATAGCAGCAAGCATAATTGACTGAGCAGTTTCACAATCATCGCTGTGAGTCTTCCAAAGCTCCAGCTCAAGTAGCTCATCAGGTTTGGGCTTAGGCTCAAGAGGTCTCTGTATAGTATATAGCAGCCTCTCGGCTCCAAGGACTATCCTCAGATTCATTTCCCAATCAGCAAAGTTCGTGCCCTTGAAGAAATTTTCGCCCATGATAATGTCTCAGACATTTCCCTTTCCTGTCATCTTGATTACGATAGTCTAACTATCTAGTCAACGATATATGGGTACAGTCTAACTGTTACAAGAAAAATAACATTATATTAGTCCAACTAATAAAATAATTTTGACGAAATAATATGAAAGCGTGTAAAGCTAAGTATCTGAATGAAATTGAAAATTCAATACTAGCCTCCCACTATTTTTCAGCGAGCCTCTTACCCTCTGTCGAGTACTCGGGAAACCCAGTTTCCTAGTGGGCTAGGATCCCGTTAAATAACACACAACCTTGACTTTGGCCAACAAGTTGTATGATATTTAACTAGGTAGATCTCGAAGATCAATTGGATCTAATCCAATTCCTGGATCCGATAGGTGGACATCCAAGTCCGAAACATATATACAGTAGATATGCCAATATATCCAATATATTTTCCTAACCTTTTTCCTCTGAATCAACTAAGCCTTGGCTTTGGCACAACAAGCTTAATGATTCCAGTTAAGCGGGACCCATTGACATGGAAAGCTTCGTAATCAATGTCGATGGACAAGAAGTGATCTTGACTTTGGCCAACAAATCACGACTTGGACAAGACACCGATATGGAACAAAACTCGCATGATTCAAACACATCCGCAATTGACAAAGGTCTTGACTTTGGCCAACAAACCAATGCCAACTTTGGATCTTGAGTAAGAATCACTCAACGGAAGGAAATAAAGCTTAATATGTTTTAAGGGTTTTTCGCGTAAATTGGCAACCAATTTATTATCTTTGTTAAGGTCTCATCATACACCCTTAAGCATGCATTTCTAAAAGCATAATAAGGCGCAGAAAGTAAACTAATAACGATATGCGGATGGATATTTAAACAGATTGTTCCTAGAACAAATCACTCTCCTTCCTCTCCCCAGCTAGCACTATTCTACTTCTACCCAATTACATAATACAATAATAGAAACCTCATTAACATTGAGGGGAGTTAGGTGAGAAGAGAATACAAAGAAATAATGAGAGAGAAGGCCGGACACGCAGGTCCAATTTATAAATTCCGAATTTACAACAATTTCTAAAATTGCCCTTTCCCTTCTAATATCCATCCGATATACGCTATTCATTCAACACATCCATAAACTCATTCATAGCATGCAATTCAACCAATCTAATCCAATTAATTAGTCTTTGAATTATGTGATCATCTAATGTTCAAACAACGATTTGATTTTGCGCGAGTCCAACTCGTTTGAGAATAAGTACTCAAAGTACGAATTCTTAAATTATATCGAACTACTCGTTAAATCTAATTTAATCCGTATTCAATACTAATTCAACTATTTAATTCCAAATTAAATATTTACACTTTTTAATGCGCTTTAACGACTTAGATTCCAAATCTAATCTTATCGGGTCTCAAAGCCCAACTAACATCCAATGTTCATTTAATTAAAGTCCGATGGGCTTTCAATTGATTTCATAAGGAATGGGCTTTGGTCAATACGGGTCAAACCCAATTACCAAGCCCAAGTAAGGAATCACCCTCATTTACCAAGAAAACAATATCAAGCCCATAAGGCCCAATTGAACTTTTAAAGCCCATTTATTACATTTGGACTTAATGGAATGATTAAGGCCCAATTTTGATCCAATCCAATTGGCCTAAACCAACTTGGCCCAACCAAGCCCATTATGCCCAAATATAATAATTTCAAGCCCAATTCAAAATTAAGCCCATCACCCAAATTTTAAAATTCCAAATTTTATAACTTAATTAATCAAAGTGTAATACATCAATTAATTAACTAAATCAATATTTCCAAAATACAATTTAACCAATTAATTATGTATCTAATTGTTCAATTAATGTCCAACATTTTTGAATAAAAAATCAAGTCCATTACATGCCATATAGCTCTCGGCCAAGGTAAGGAAATTGGTCCGATTTCATTTTTCAATCCAATCGAATTACAAATCGACATTTCCATTCGTTTCAACTCATCCAATGATCATCAAAACAATAAATTCCAAGAGCCTAGGGTAACCAATACATTCGGCCAAGCCTAATGGTGGGGCAAAATTTGATCCAATCAATATTTGTTGAAATTGATCTTATCCAACCTCAATATATCAATATACAAGCATACTCAACCATTCAATTTAATCAAATCATGCTCACATTGATTTTCCCCAAATTTTACCCTAATACATTTCATGCTCATTTTAGGCTATGATACCATTGTTGGTTTCTATTATTAGTCCCAAGATCATAAAAAACAAAGAAATGTGAACGAATAACGAAGAATGGCGGAAACACACTTACATCGATCGGTTTAATGATGCGTTGATCAATAAAAATTTCCTCCAAGAAGCTCCAAGAATTCGGCCAAGAGAAAGAACAATGCTCCAAGCTTTGTTTTGAATTTCCAAGCTCTTGAATAGGTTTCCCTATCACCTCTTGATGATCCTTGAAGAGTGCTAGCTCTATGAAAGATTTTGCAACAAAGTCCTTCAAGTTTTTTCCTTTCAAATTCGGTGAAGATGAAAGAAAACAGAGAGGGAAAAAGCTCACTGGTTTCGGTCAAGAAAAAAATGGAGAGAGAGAAAGAGAGTTCTGTTTTTCTATTCTTTTGGCTTGCAAAACCGTATGAAAAAACAATTACCAAATTTTGGTATTAGCTTTCAAAAAGTCAACAACCATTTTGGCTCCAATTTGGCATTAAATGCCCACACCAAACTCCATCATGAATAGTGATAACATGTCACTCACCAAAAAGTGACTTGTGACATCTATCACAAATTAATGACAAGTGATGTGACTCGCGATGTGACTTGTGGGCCCCACTCGAATTCAAAATGTGAGTGGGCCCGCAAACACTTCCGGGCTCGGTTTCGCTAATTCTGAATTAACGAAATTCCGTCGCGACGTAATTAAATAATTATGCCTAGCGAAATTACTATTCACGTCGCTAACGAATTAATTCTAAATTAACTCGTTTGCCCGAATTAAAATCTAATTTTAATTTCGTGTCGAAATCCAATTTCGTTTAATATATCGAATATATCATTTTGTCGATTAATTCCAAATTAATCTTTCTCTCTCTTCAAATAGTACTTTATCCAAGATAAAGTGTCTCCGCAATTAATCCCAGATTAATTATGCTCGGATCATACGTCATCGGTGAATCTTCGGGAAGCGACCCAAGAGATCCCTGGATATGTTGGCAGTAAATACGGTCGTTGGACTATCCAAACATGTGCGTACCTCGTACTACGTTTTTACCGATTTACGAGACAAGGTTGGCTTCTAGCAAAGCGACATGCCTACCCAATTCTCCAGAAATATTCTTAATGAAATATACGATCTATATCAGGCGTAGTATATCGTAGTATTGTGTATTGCGATCCAATATCGGATGTCACGTGCAAGGTCTGGGGCTGGAATAGTGTATGCCCCGTATGAAGCACATATCAGATATCAAGCAACTAGTCTCTTTGAATCGGATAATCATGACCTTGTCATATTATCCCGATGGTTGCAACACAATAGAGAACCGGTCCTGAATCCCTACGTGATCATCATCTCCATATGTCTGAAGTGATAATTCCGTCTTGACATCACATCCAATACACTACGATTCTCAATAAACCTAGAAGAGGCGTACACAGAACCTGTTAAAGCCCTTGACGACCAAAACCAAAGTTTACCGATTGTCGCAAGTACTAGCGATGCAAGTCTCAGGTTAAGACCAAATACACCTACCCTGAAGCGGACTCCCATAGACACATATACATACTACCAATGGGATTCCGCGGGGTCTATCCAGAGCGAAGCTGTTTTCCGTACCATCGGTAAAACACAACCTCCTATCGCACTTGCATAAATATCCAATACTTAAATATATGAGAACTATGCCGTTATGCCCTCACAACGCGCACAAGTGCAATACTAGTCTATTCCGCATTATCGATGCCCAATCTCGATAATACTACAACTAGAGATATTTAATGATTAAACCTTTATGGATTGATACTGCCTCATATCTTCTCAATCCAGAATTAATCATAAGGACTTTTACCATTTATATATATCAAAGTAAATAAATTACAAAACGGTAAAAGGCAATTTCATTACAACATAGTTAATTTTGTACAAAAACACAATGTCTTTTACAAACAGTGACGCTATAGGTCATAACTGTCCAACACTACTTTCCTCCCACTTACCACTGCATTTAGGAATTTCTTTTCGAGGAAAACCGCATGGAGAGCAACAAATACCTTGTTCTCTTCTGGGTTGTAGAAGTAATATCCTTTGGTTTCCCTAGGATAACCTACAAATAGGTACTTAACCGATTTGGGTTCTAGTTTGGTACCATCCAAACGTTTTACATATGCCCAGCATCCCCAAATCTTCAGGAATGAGAAACCCGGTTTCTTTCCTGTCCATATTTCATATGGAGTCAATCCAACAGACTTTGACGGAACCTTATTCAAAATAAGTATTGCACTATACAATGCATATCCCCAGAAGGAAATTGGTAGCTCAGTGCGACTCATCATTGACCTCACCATGTCCAACAAAGTTCGGTTTCTCCGTTCGGACACACCATTCAACTGAGGTGTTTCGGGAGGAGTCCACTATGAAAGAATATCATATTCTTTCAGGTAATCGAGAAACTCATTGCTCAAGTATTCTCCACCACGGTCCGACTGTAATGTTTTAATACTTTTACCGGTTTGTTTTTCTACTTCGTGTCGAAACTCTTTGAATTCCTCAAAAGTTTCCGACTTGTGTCTCATAAGATACACATAACCGTAACGCGATGCATCATCCGTAAAGGTGACGAAGTATTCATATCCACCTCTAGCCTGGCTATATATGGGCCCACATACGTCACAATGAATGATGGCTAACAGTTCGGTGGCACTATACATTTACCGCTAAAAGGCGTTTTAGGCATTTTTCCTAATAAACAAGATTCGCAGACTTCATTTGAATTAGGATCAAATCCGTCCAAGTATCCACTCTTCGAAAGTGTGGATATACGAGTCTTGTTAATGTGTCCCAGACGACAATGCCACATATAAGTTTCATCTGTTTTACTCAATTTGAGCCTTTTATTTGTCATGTTATATGTTTGAGATTCATTTATATTCAAAATATAAAGACCATTATTAGCATAAGCAGTACATATCTCAAAATCATATTTATAAACAAAACACCCAGTGTTCTGGAATACAAAGGTATACCCACATTGGTTCAAACAAGATACATAGATAATATTTCTAGTCAAACTAGGTACATGATAACAGTATGATAATGAAAGTGCATGCCCAGAGGGCAGTTCCAAAACATAGGTCCCTACAGCCAAAACAGCGACTCTCGTCCCGTTTCCAACTCGTAGGTCAATCTCACCTGAGGCCAGTTTCCTGCTAATCTACAGATCCTGCACATCAGTACATATATGAGTACCACATCCAGAATCAAAAATCTAATTTTTAAAACTAGAAGTAGACATGTTTATTTCAATAATAAACATACCTGAAGTCGGAGCCTTGCCCGCCTTCACTTACTTCATGTGCGCCTTGTACTCAAGGTAGTCATTCTTCCAGTGACCCCGTTTGCCACACTGTAGGCAGACATCATGGTATTTTTCCTTAGTCTTCCCGTTTGCCACCCCGTTTGCCACACTGTAGGCAGAAGACTGTGATGATTTAGCCTTGCCCTTTCTTTTCTTCTTCTTCTTCACGCCTCCAGAAGCCTTCGGCCAAGCCTTGGCCTTCTAAGATGTCGAAGTAAGATGCGCCTCGCGCTTCTTGCCCTTCAGAAGCTCTGGCTCTACTTCTTTCAGCATCGCCATCAACTCTCCAAAAGTCTTCTCTTGGTTCATAATATTGTAGTTCATGATGAACCCGCCCCAGAAGTCGGGTAGAGACTGTAAGATTAAATCTATGGAAGTCTCAGCCTCGAAGGTTATGCCCAGCTGACCTAGCTGTTCGATGTCAGCAATCATCTGCAACACATAGTGCTCGACAGATGTACCCTCTGACATATGTGAGCGAAAGAGTTTCTTTTGTAATTCATACTTCTGAGATCTAAGATTAGATCTATGAAGGTCCTTCAATTTCAACATCATGTTGTAGGGATCCAATCCCTTGTTTTGACGACGAAATTGAGAAGTCATTGCGGCAAGCATGACAGACTGAGCAGTTGAGTTGTCATCACTGTGAGTTTTCCAAAGCTCATGATCAACTACCCGCTCATGTCCAGGCTCAGGCCCGATAGGTCTGTCTATAACATAGAGCAACTTCTCGGCTCCCAGGACAATCCTGAGATTCATCTCCCAATCTGGAAAATTGGCGTCGTTAAAGACATTATCGCCCATGATGATGTCTCTAACGCTAATCTTTCCAGTCATATTGATTCCAATAGTCCAACTATCCAATCAACGATATCAGGTACACTCAAATGTAATGGTTACTATAGTCGAACTATACAACTAACTACAAGTGTAGTAGTTATGGTACAGTCCAACTTTTCATAAAAACAATAAAACATTAGTCCGGCTAATATAAATATATTATGACGAAAGTAATTTAAAAACGCGTATTTGGCAAGTATTAAACGAAATTGCAAATTTAATACTGGCCTCCCACTATTTTTCGGCGAGCCTCTAACCCTATGTTGAGTCTTGGGAAACCCAGTTTCCTAGTGGGCTAGGATCCTGTTAAATAACACACAACCTTGACTTTGGCCAACAAGCTGTATGAAACTTAACTAGGTAAATCTCTAAGATCAATTGGATCTCATCCAATTCCTAGATCCGGTAGGTGGACCTCCAAGTCCAAAATATATATCCAATATATATTTCCTAACATTTTCCTCTATATCAACTAAGCCTTGGCTTTGACTCAACAAGCTTAATGATTCCAGTTAAGCGCGACCCATTGACAGTGGGAAAGCTTCGTAATCCACGTCGATGTACAGAAGTGACCTTGACTTTGGCCAACAAGTCACAACTGCCCAAGACATGCGATATATAACAAAGCCTTTGTGGTTCAAACACATCCGCGATGGACAATGATCTTGACTTTGGCCAACAAATCAAAGCCAATCTTGGATCTTGAGAGAGAACTACTCAATGGAAGGAAAACGCTTAATATATAATGAGGGCTTTCGCGTAAATTGGAAACCAATTTATTATCTTTGATTAGGTCTCATCATACACCCTTAAGCATGCATTATAAAAGCATAATAAGGCACGAATAAATTAATAATGATATGCAGATGAATATATAACAAACTTTGTTCCTAGAACAAATCTCTCTATTTCCTCTCTCCCGCTAGCACTATGCAAACTTCTACCCAATTACATAATACATTAAAGAAACCTCATTTACATTGAGGGAAATTGGTGAGAAGAGAAATATAAAGAGTAAAGAGATAATAGGCTGAACACGCAGGTCCAATTTAATAAATTCCAAATTTATTACAACAATTTCCAAAATTGCCCCCACCCTTCTAATATCGATCCGATATACATTATTCATTCAAATACATCCAAGTATTCACACAAAGCATGTTATTCAATCAATCTAATCCAATTAATTAATCTTTGAATTAATGACCATCCAATGTTCATACAACGATTTGATTTGCACGAGTCCAACTCGTTTAAGCATAAATACTCAAATTACGTATTCTTGAATTATATTGAACTACAATTTTAAATCCAATTTAATTTGTATCCAATACTAATTAGAATTTAATTTCAAATTAAATAATTACACTTATTTATGTGTCTTAAAGACTTGGATTCCAAATCCAATCTTAATGGGTCTCAAAGGCCTAATTAGCATCCAATGCCTATTTAATTAAAGTCCAATGGGCTTTCAATTAATTCTTTAGGCATGGGCTTTGGCCAATATGGATCCAATCCAATAGCCAAGGCCCAATAAGGAATCACCATTTTTCCAAAAATCAATTTAGGCCCATTAGGCCCAATTAAATTATTAAAGGCCCAAAAGTTATATTTGGACTTTATGGAAATGGTTTTAGGCCCAATTTGGATCCAATCCAATTGTCCAAAATCATGTTTTGCCCAACCAAGCCCATTAAGCCCAAATACAACAAATTAGCCCAATCCAATTTAAAGACTAATTTATTATTAACATAATATTCTAAATATCACATTAATTTAATTAAAGTATAATTACCATAATTAATTAATTAAACTAATATTTCCAAAACATCAATTAAACTAATTAATCATGCTTTAATCATTCATATCATGTCCAACACAAATTGAAGCAAAATCAATCCATCACAACAAGTTATAGCTCACGGCAATGGGCATAAATAATATCCAATTTTGATTTCAATCTATTTAAATCAACAACCAACATTCATATTATGCCATAAACTCATCCATGTTAGACAGTTATGACCCATAGCGTCACTGTTTGTAAAAGACATTGTGTTTTTTGTACAAAATTAACTATGTAGTAATGAAATTGCCTTTTACCGTTTTGTAATTTATTTACTTTGATATATAAATGGTAAAAGTCCATATGATTAGTTCCGGATTGAGATGATATGAGACAGTATCAATCCATAAAGGTTTAATCATTAAATATCCCTAGTCGTAGTATTATCGAGATTGGACATCGATAATGCGGAATAGACTAGTATTGCACTTGTGTGCGTTATGAGGGCATAACGGCATAGTTCTCATATATTTAAGTATTGGATACTTATGCAAATGCGATAGGAGGTTGTGTTTTACCGATGGTACGAAAAACAGCTTTGCTCTGGATAGACCCCGCGGAATCCCATTGGTAGTATGTATATGTGTCTATGGGGAATCCGCTTCAGGGTAGGTGTATTTGGTCTTAACCTGAGACTTGCATCGCTAATACTTGCGACAATCGGTAAACTTTGGTTTTGGTCGTCCAGGGCTTTAACAGGTTCTGTGTACGCCTCTTATGGGTTTATTGAGAATCGTAGTGTATTAGATGTGATGTCAAGACGAAAGTATCACTTCAGACATATGGAGATGATGATCACGCAGGGATTCAGAACTGGTTCTCTATAGTGTTGCAACCATCGGGATAATATGAAAAGGTCATGATTATCTGATTCAAAGAGACTAGTTGCTTGATATCCGATATGTGCTTCGTACGGGGCAGACACTATTCCAGCCCCAAGCCTTACACGTGACATCCGATACTGGATCGCTATACACGATACTACGGTATACTACGCCTGATATAGATCGTATATTCCATTAAGAATATTTCTGGAGAATTGGGTAGGCATGGTGCTTTGCTAAAGGCCAACCTTGTCTTGTAAATCGGTAAAAACGTAGTAAGAGGTACGTACGTGTTCGGATAGTCCGACGACCGTATTTACTACCAACATATCCATGGATCTCTTGGGTCGCTTCCCGAAGATTCACCAATGACGTTTGATTCGAACTTTATTAATCTGGGATTAATAGCGGAGAAACTTTATCTGGGATAAAGTACTATTTGAAGAGAGAGAAAGATTAATTTGGAATTAATCGTTAAATTAATATATTCGATATATTAAACGAAATTAGATTTCGACGCGGAATTAAAATCGGATTTTAATTCGGGCAAACGAGTTAATTTGGAATTAATTTGTTAGCGATGTGAATAGTAATTTCGCTAGGCAAAATTATTTAATTACGTCGCGACGGAAATTCATTAATTCGGAATTAGCGAAACCGAGCCCGGAAGTGTTTGCGGGCCCACTCATATTTTGAATCGAGTGGGGCCCACAAGTCACATCGCGAAGTCACATCACTTCTCATTCGTTAGTGATAGATGTCAAAATTCACTTTTTGGTGAAAGACACCTAGTCACTATTCATGATGGAGTTAGGTGTGGCCATTTAATGAAATGTTTGGAGCCAAAACTTTGTTGACTTTTTGAAAGCTTATACAAACTTTTAGTAAAGGATTTTTCATTACCTTTTTCATTATTGTTTTTAGAAAACAAAAAAAGAAACAAAACTCTCTCCTTTTAGACCAAAAACCGTGAGCTTCTTGGAGAAGAAAGGGAAGATTTTTTCTTTCATTTTGCTAGCACATTCAAGGATCAAACAAAGGTGATATGGAAGCTTATCTTAGAGCATGTATTTCCTTTAAAGCTTGGAGCTTCATCATCTTCTTCCATCCTTCATCCTTGGCCGAATCTTGGAGCTTTTGGAGAGAAAGTTTATTTCATCATCACATCCAAAGCCGATCTTTGTAAGTATGATTCCGTAATACTTCTAAGTTATATTCATTCATTTCTTTGTTCATTATGATCTTGGGACTAATCATAGAAACCAACAATCCAAAGGTCTAATTAACAAAAAATCACCATGAGAATACAAGGGTCTATATTCGGCCAAGCTTAGGAATTTGGGGAAAAAATAATCTAATCAAATTTCTCAAATCCTATGAAGCACAAATCCAATTCATTATCATCAAAGCACAACCAAACATCCAATTTGGAAAAATACATACTCCAAGCACAAAATCCCCAAATAAATTCCATAAACCATAAATACAAATCATGCTTAGATATGACTCATGATACCATTGTTAGTGTCCTAGATATGCCCAATGTATCTAAGTCATGATATTGTGTGTGAATGATCAAGTGAGTTTGCGGAAAAAACTTACATTGAACGGATGTGTGGTTTCAAAAATCTTTGTATGTTGATGAAGCTCCAAGCTTTGTTGAATGAATCCAACCCAATGATGAGTTTCCCTATCACCTAAATCAACTCCAAATGTGATAGCAAGCTTGAAAATTTTGCAACAAAACTTTCAAAGAGAGAGGGAGACTTTCGGCCAACCAATGAGGGAGAAGAGAGAGTTGTGTTTTTGTATTTTGTTTTCCAAAAACCTAATCCAAAAGTTAACTTTCAAAAAGTGTATATGCTTTTCCAAAACGCAAAAGCAAAGTTTGTTGGGGAAAAAGCATTAAATGCTCCCAACAACTTCCATCACTAATGTTGACAATTGATGTAAGTTAGTGGGCCCCACCACTTAAATTCAAAATTCAAGTTAGCTTGCTGAATATACTTCGGGCTCGGGTTCGTTTAATTCAATTAAACGAATTTTCCGCCGCGACGTAATTAAATCCAATTTAATTAAATAATAATGTCTAGCAAAATTATTACGAAAGTCGCTTGCGAATTAATTCCAAATTAATTCGTTCGCCCGAATTAAAATCCAATTTTAATTCCGCATTGAAATCCGATTTCAATTAATATATCCAATTTATTATTTAATCGATTAATTCCAAATTAATCGCGTTCTCTCTTTTATTCGAATTTTATCCTAGATAAATTATTGCCGCAATTAATCCCAGATTAATTTTCTCTCTCTCATAATTAATCCCAGATTAATTCTGTTCGAGTCAAATGTCATCGGTGAATCTTTGGGAAGTGACCCAAGAGATCTCTTGATACATTGGCAGTAAATCCGGTTTTCAGACTATCCGACACGTGCGTACCGCGTACCACGTTCTCACCGATTTACAAGACATGGTTGGCTTCTAGCAAAGCACCGTGTCTACCCAATTCTCCAGAAATATTCAACGAGGAATATATAATCTATTTCAGGCATAGTATACTATTTATTATGTATTACGATCTAGTATCGGATGTCACATATTAGGCCTGGGGCTGGAATTGTGTTTGCCCTGTACGAAGCATATATCAGATCACTGGCAACTAGTCTCTGTAATCAGATAATCATGACATTGTCATACTATCCCGATAACTGCAGCATTTAAGAGTACTGGTTCTGTATCCCTGCGTGATCATCATCTACATATGACTGAAGTGATATTTCCATCTTGACATCACACCCAATACACTACGATTCTCAGTAAACCCAGAAGAGGCGTACACAGAACCTGTTAAAGCTCCGGACGATCAAAACCAAAGCGTACTGATTGTCGCAAGTATTAGCGATGCAAGTCTCAGGTTAAGACCACATACATCTACCCTAATTCGGATTCCCATAGACACATAGTCATACTACCAATGGGATTCTGATGGGTCTATCCAGAGCGAAGCTGTTCCCGGTCCAACGGCTAACAGAACCTCCTATCACACTTGCATAAGTATCCAATACTTAAATATATGAGAATTATGCCGTTAAGCTTCCATAACGTGCACAAGTGTAATACTAGTCTATTCCGCATTATCGATGTCCAGTTGTACGGGCCAAAATTGGGCCCTAGGGTAAAAATGATATTTCACCTCTAGGCCAACCACGAACCCAAATGACCAAAACCCATTACCAAGATCTAGACCAAAGCCCATCGACAATGAATCACAAAGCCCAACGACACTGAATGATCCACCCAGGGTGACCATTAAGCCATCAATTACCAGACTTAAACACCATCATAAAGCTATCAGCTACCAGGCATAAAACCCACCATTAAGTCATCAGTTTCAAATGATTCCAACGGGCAGAAGAAAGACTCCACATCAGGGGAGCCTATAAAAGAGGAGCCATAACATAGAGTGGACATTCAACATTATTCAGTTCCACTGGATACCACCTTCGATATACCAACACACATTGCCCTCACGACAAATAAACGGAGATTGAGGTAACTACTAGCCATAGATCTCCCTACTTCCGTCTTATTCACATTACTGACTTGAGCGTCAGAGTGCCTACGGTACCCACCACACCGGTGGGCAGTGACTTCCTCACTCTTTCTGCTCTCATTTTGCAGGTTCGCTGGTGCCCTCTAAACCTGAATCTCGATTGTTGACCTCGGGCGAAAGTCAGCATCCACAATTTGGCGCCCATAATGGGGCCCTAAGTAAATTATTGCAAATGAAAACCATCTGATTCTACATTTTAAAATAGTTGATAATGGATTCTGGTAACGAACGGGCAAGAGATCCTATGGCAGTACAGCTTCCCATGCTCCAAGAATGATAACAAGCTTTAGAATATGAGAATCTGACTATGTGAGACTCCAATGTGAATCTACATAAACAGCTGGAGTAGTTGTCCTCAATTTCTCAGCGTCACGACGTCCCTGGTCAAGCAAGCAATCCAAGCAATCCAGTAGTCCCGCCCGCATCAGATGGGCAGGCTAACGACAATCCACCAGATCCCCATGGCCCGACTTCCTCCCTCGACCAAACTCAGCAAGTTGCATCCACCATAAGAAGGGAGATGATGAAGTTCAAAGAAGCAATCAAGTCCAGACTACCAGGAGTAAGGTTGTAGATTATGAAGAGCAGAGCTGGAGCGATTTCGGACACCCCGTTCGTGGAAACAATTGTAGCTGTTAATTTGCCATGAAAATTTAGCCCGTTCGAAATGAAGCTATATGATGGATCCATCGATCCAGTCGACCATGTAATACACTACAAGTACAAAATGATATCAACTGGCTTGTCACCAAGCCAATGGGAAGCTGGAATGTGCAGATGCTTTGGAGAAACATTGGCAGGACCGGCCCTTACCTGGTTCATCAACCTACCTTACAGGTCCTTCGAGTCCTACCAACAACTAGAAGAAAGTTCGTACAACACTTTGTGAGTTCATGCAAGCTTGAAAAGACTATAGATGATCTCAATACCATCAAACAGAGGAAATTGGAGTCATTGCGGAGCTACGTAGCTCGCTTCAACAAGGAGAGAACTAATATTCCAGATCTCCATCAACCTACAGCGATGGAAGCTTTCCGGAATGGACTACTTTACGAAAGTGGACTCTACAAGAAACTAACCAAATTCTGATGCTACACGATGGACCAGGCCATGGCGCGGGCCCAAGTTGAAATAAGGTGGGAAGATGACAAGATAAATAAAAGAAGAGAGGACATTCCTAGCTCGCGAATTGATAGAAGGCCAGCTATATCCAGACGACACGACATGGTTGCTTATCCGGAAAGGAGGATCCTACAGAGAGGAGAACGTAGGCCTTTCCACAAAGACTTTGACAGACGACCAAGGCCTTATAAAAACTGAGATGAAGCACCGGCGAACAAGCCCAGGCTCCTAGATTACAACTTTACAATATCCCCAAGGGAATTGGTTTCGGTACAAAAGAAAATGGGAAATGAAGTGAAGTGGCCTCCATGCTCCAGGGAGAGCTCTATGAAAAAAGATACCAGAAAATGGTGTGAGTTCCATCGAGACTATGGCCATACGACGGCAGAGTATGTAGCTTTGAGATTGGAGGTCCTGGAGCTGTTAAATAAGGGGTTTCTAAGGGATTTTCTCATGGAGAATGGGAAAGCCACTTTGGCACAAAGGGATGAGAGAGACAGTCAAGGAGAAGCTCCAACCCCACCTCCACCTATTAATAACACTATTAATTTCATTTCAGGAGGATCAGAATTTAGTGGAGTCTCGTACTCAGCGCCAAAAGACATTCAAGAGATATTTCTAGCAATGTTTCTCACACTACGATGTCAGTGGAAAAGATATTCACCAACTTGACTATGGAATTCCCAGACGACGGAGATTCTCGTAATTTGAATCCACACCACGACGCTCTAGTTATTTCTTTGCAGGTGGCCAAATTTATGATCAAAGAGTGTTGGTTGACACGGGCTCTTCAGCCAACATCATTTTTGCCACAGCCCTCGCAGATATGGGGGCCGAGTTGGATAAGATAAACAGGCGGACGATAGTGCTGATTGGATTTAGTAGGGAACATAAATTCACAATGGGAGAAATATCACTTCCATTCCACGTAGCGAGAGTCAACAAAATGACCACGTTCTTGGCCTTGGACAACCCTTCAGCTTACAATCTTATCATGGGCAGACCTTGGATCCATGAGATGAGGGTAGTTTCATCTACCTATCACCATATTCTTAAGTTCCCTACCAGATGGGGGATTCAAGAGATTAAAGGCGATAGATCTGCATCCAGAAGCTGCTACCAGACGACCTTAAAGGTGAAAACTGAGTCGGCATAGCAATTACAGAGTGGATCTCGTGTCACGAAGCCGACGCTACCAAGTCTCGATGAGCTTGACGTGATCCAAATTCACTCTCAATTTGCAGATCACAAGGCACATATTGGAGCTAACTTGGATCCCAAACTATGGGCAGATTTGATCAAATTCCTGAAGAGACGACACGACAGTTTTGTATGGTCTCACAAAGACATGACGGGAATTGACCCCGAGCTGATTACTCATGAACTGCACGTAGATCCAGACCACACCCCAGTCAGGCTTAAAAGAAGGAAGTTCACCCCATAAAGAAACCGAATCATTGATGAGGAGGTTCAGAAATTGTTGCAGAATAGAGTTGTCAGGGAAGTGTAGTTTCCAGAGTGGCTTGCCAATGTGGTTGTTGTTAGGAAGAAGAATGGAAAGTGGAGAGTCTGCATCGACTTTATGGATCTGAACAAAGCCTGTCCGAAAGACTCATTCCCACTACCACACATAGACTCGATGGTCGACGCTGCAGCTGGGCACGAATTGTTGAGTTTCATGGATGCATACTCAGGCTACAATCAGATCCTCATGCATCCAGACGACCAAGAGAAGACAACCTTTGTCACCAATAGAGGCATATACTACTATAAGGTTATGTCATTCGGCCTGAAAAATGCAGGGGCCACATATCAACGACTGGTGAATAAGATGTTCTCCAATCAAATTGGGAAGACAATGGAAGTTTACATAGACAACATGCTGGTGAATTCTTCTAAATTCGAACAACATCTTGAGCACTTTGAAGAATCCTTCAACATCATGGACATGTACAGAATGAAGTTAAATCCTACTAAGTGTGCATTCGGTGTTGCTTCAGGGAAATTCTTGGGATACATAGTCACTCGACGAGGAATTGAAGCAAATCCAGACCAGATCAAGTCAATCCTCAAAATCCCCTCGCCTTCCAGCCCAAAGGATGTCATGCAACTAGCGGGGAGGATAGTAGCACTGAACAGGTTCATCTCAAAGTCCACGGATAAGAGTTTTATGTTCTTCTCAGCCCAGAAAAAGGCCAATAACTTCGAGTGGACTCCCGCTTGTGAAGAAGCTTTGAAGGACTCAAGCGGTATCTTACCACTCCATATTTGCTGTCAAAGCCACTCGACAATGAGAGGCTCTATCTCTACCTAGGAGTCTCAGAGCACGTGGTAAGTGCAGTCTTGATCAGAGAAGAGGCAGAAGCGTAACTCCCAGTCTACTACGTAAGTAAAGCTCTGCTGGGTGTAGAGTCATGCTACCCATTAATGGAGATGTTGGTATTCGCTTTGATAATGGCTGCAAGAAAGCTTAGACCCTACTTCAAGGGACATCCAATCACCATATACACTACATACCCTTTGAGAAGCATACTCCATAAGCCAGAATTATCGGGGAGATTGATGAAGTGGGTGATTGAACTCGGGGAACACGACATCACGTATCTGCCCAGAACCGCCATCAAATCTCAAGCCTTAGCAGACTTTGTAGCCGACTTCACTCCCAGCCTACTTGCTGCAGTTGAAACAGAAGTCTACTATGTCCATTTGACCATTCCATGGAAACTTACGATCGACGGATCCAGTAATAGAAAGGGTTGTGGCCTCGGGATAATGATTACCACACCGGAAGGCGACGTTCTACAACAAGCAATCAAGTGCGGTTTCAGAGTCACCAACAACGAGGCAGATGTTGAGGCACTGATAGCAGGGTTTTCTTTAGCCAAATAACTCGGTGCTAGAAAGATAAAAGTGAAGTCAGATTCGTAATTGATCGTCAACCAGATCCAGGGGTCGTATCACGTACGAGGTCCACAGATAGCATCCTACTTACAAAAGGTAAAAGATATTCAGTCGATGTTTGAAGAACTCACTATAACACAAGTCCCTATAAGTGAGAACTCCCAAGTGGATGCTTTGGCCACCCTCGGTTCAACAATGGAAGGAGACAAACCACGTTCAATACTGGTAGTGTAATTGAACTGGCCAGTAATTTGGAAAGAAGAAAGAATGGTCGCCTCAGTCAATTCAATCGACTCGTGGATGACACCTATTGTAAAATATCTGCAAGAATGCATGCTTCCAGACGATAAAATCAAAGCCAGAAAAGTCCAGAGATAGTCTGAAAGGTTCACAATATTCGATGGTCAGTTGCTAAAAAGATCATTTTTAGGACCCTACCTGAAGTGCCTCACACACGACGAGGCGCAACATGTGTTAGCGGAGCTACATAAGGGAGAATGTGGAAATCATTCCGGAGGTAGGAGTTTGGCACTTCGAGCCCATTCGACAGGGTACTACTGGCCTACGATGAGGTCTGACTCAGCTTAGTTCACTAAGAACTGTGAAAAATGTCAGAGGTTTGCCCCAGTCTCTCATCTCCCACCAGAAAGACTCAATCCCATCTTATCACCTTGGCCGTTCATGAAGTGGGGAATGGACATTGTCGGAAAACTATCAGCCGCCCTTGGGCAGTGAGTCTACATGCTTGTGTTGACAGACTACTACTTGAAGTGGATCGAAGCAGAATCATTCTCTAGGATATGCGACAAAGAGGCACAAACATTCGTCTGGTAGAATATCATTTTTCAGTTCGGCATATCAAGGGAAATCGTAACTGATAATGGTTCGAAATTCATCAGCCATCAGTTTCAAGATTTCTGCAAGAATTGGGGCGTAAAACGCTTCCCACAAGCTAACGGTCAATCCGAATCGTCTAACAAAATGATTCTGAACACTTTGAAGAAGATATTAGTAAAGGCGAAAGGCGCTTGGGCAGATGAACTCCCGGGTGTGTTGTGGTCTTACAGGACAACGACCCGATCTTCAACAGGTGAAACCCTATTCTCACTGGTATTTGGAACGGAAGCAGTAATACCGACTGAAGAAGCCATCCCTTCCCCCACGCTACCAATTGCTTGATGAGGGATTGAATCGACAGCTTATGAATTACAGTCTCGATACAATTGATGAAGTGAGGGATCAAGCTTCCATTCGACTGGCTGCCCACCAACAGAGGATGGCCAGATACTTTGACAAAAATGTCAGGAGCAGAACTTTCAAAGAAGGAGATTGGGTCGTGCGCAGAGTTTTCCAGAACACAAAGGAGATTAGGGACGGTAAGCTGGGAGCGAACTGGGAAGGTTTGTACCTCATCGCCAAAATTGTTGGGAGAGGAGCCTACAAGCTACAAACCGTGGAAGGGACTCTCATCCGCAACAGTTGGAACTACCTTCATCTCAAGCGATTCATCTGGTAATAATTGCGAAGCTTAGTTATCTTTCGAAGTATGCATGCAGTACTTATTTATCTTTTGAAAGTATGAAATAAAGAGATTTGTTTACAAAAAGTCATTTGACTAACTGGAATAAAAGTTCATTCATCATGATCATTCATTAGAAATTCTTTTTCTATTCGACGAAATAGAGAGCCTTTTTCAAAATATTGACAAATTTTCATTCGACAAAATAGTTTGCTTTATACAAAATATTAACAAATAAAACCTAAGTACGTTAGATTAGTAAAGTTCTTAGACTTCAGAAGCACTGGTTGGTTCCTCTTCAACAGCCACGAGAATACTGGTAGAAGCATATTCTTCTTGGATTTCAGGCTCGATCCTCGCATCAGCCTCGACCCCAGCCGGTCCAACATCCTTTCATTCCTTCATTCGCCCATCGGTCTCTCCTTCCTTCATTCGTCCCTCGGTCTCTCCCAATTCGAACTCCGGAACTGCTACCAATCCAACCTCAACTTTCTTTGAGTCGACTTCATCACCTTTTTCCTCGTCTTCACCTTCGGCCGACATAGACATTCCAGCAAAAAACTTTTCATATTCTCGAATCCATATCTCCGACTTCCAATCGACGTGCTTCCCGGTAAGATAGTTCATCGTCAAGTCACATCGGTCCCTCAACATAGATTCAATTGCGATCTATTCCATTTGTTCAAGCATCTGCTCTTTTTCCTTCGTCACATTATCTAAACTTTGTTTGTAAGCCTCAATCGTTAATTAAGATGTCTCCTTCTCCATTTTAAGAGTAGCCTTAGTTTCCTTCAATTCCTTCTCGAGCCCATTTTCATTTCTCTGAGAAGCAGCGAACCCGGACTTCAGCTCTGACGTTTTCTTCCTCACCACAGACAATAATTCTCCAGTTCCCTGATCCTTCCCTGACTTGACTCCGCATACTTTCGCATGTATAGGCTGCATTCCAATGCCTGAAAAGTCACAAGTTAGAAGTCATTCGACCAATAATCGAAGTAATATTATGAAAAGCTAAGTATACGTACTTGGTAGTTCAAAGTTGTTGCTTTCTTCAGGCTTCTACTGGACCAATCTGCGTTAGCCTTTCTTCATCCCCTTCTAGAAGAAGCCCATCCACAAATGAGTTTATTTTTGAAGGGTCCGAAATTGCAGTCGACTCGCGAGGAACCTTTAAAATAACATTGTCAATATCTTCCTCCACATCCGTAACGACTTTCCTTTTCTTCCCAACTGAAATCATTTCAATCGATTTCCCCTTCTCCGCAACAGCCTCTCTGGATACGACATCTTTGGGCTAAGTGTCCGCTACCTTCTCAATTTCAAGTTCTTTCACCTTCAACTTCATGACCTTCCTCCGGTTCTTCATTTTGTCGAGTGAAGCTACTTTGAATGGTCCAGACATCATGTCCTCTGCGCATAAAAGTTCCTTAGGATTTAGAGGCTTTAAAAAGATAGACTCTCCGTATAATTCTTGACACGACCAACTACCAGATATCATAGGCAATACGTCTTTATAAAAGGCCAGAAGGGTACCTTCTCGACTGTGAATATCCTTCCACAACAGAGTCGCCCTTAACCTCTCCTCTACCAAGATAACTATCTAATCTCTTTCCTCAGCCGGTAGAGCCAGAATCGTCTTGGTGTTTAAAATGGTTCGACTAGTAGAGTCAAACGACTTATTTCGTAAAGGATCTGCAATGAAAAAGTTCTCGATTATTCCAATTCATAAGTAAATTCAAATATAGTATATAATAGAGAAACACTACTCACTCGACAAACTCCAATGTTCAGGGATTCGACCAGCTCCAGCCAAACCAAATATACCCTCACCTCTCACAAAGAAGTAATCAGATTGCCAATTTCCCCTATCATTAGTCGGCAATCTGGTAACTAAATGTTTCTTCCTTTGGCGAAGAAACAGAGTACATATTCCCTTCTCCTTCAAGTGTTCCTTTAGATAGTATGTGGCCAAAACTTCATTCACCTCAAAAAACACTCCTAACTCGAAGGCCATGCACTCAATCGACAACAGAATCCTCCAAGTATTGGGCATCAACTGAGAATGAGCGATCTCAAAATGATCCAGAACTTCCCAAACTAATCTTGGAATATGGAACCCCAATCCATCAGTGAATGGTCGCACATAGAATCACATCCACCCCGGAACTTTGTAGTCAATTCTTTAACTCGACAAAGGTACCCTCAGCTCCAGTGTATCAAAAAACC
This sequence comes from Zanthoxylum bungeanum, assembly GCA_019454045.1. Lineage (NCBI taxonomy): Eukaryota > Viridiplantae > Streptophyta > Magnoliopsida > Sapindales > Rutaceae > Zanthoxylum > Zanthoxylum bungeanum. Next base: position 72,839 of record SKCR01030219.1, read on the forward strand.
TATATTTGCACCCGAGTTCCCTCAAGAATTTCCCAGTCATTCGACTAGTAGGGTTTTTCGATAACAGATTAGTAGGTTCACTTGTACTAGGTATTTCACTCGACTCTACAATGGCTGGTAAAATCCTTAGTGGAATAGCTTCGGTAGGGACTTCTTGGGATAATTCAGCTACGGTTATTAACCCAGCGTCAATCAGATCCTGATACGACCAATCCCTATATACTTCATCAACCTCCGTCTCACTTGAAGATGATTCGACATAATCGTCAATCTTAGCACCTAAGCTGCCTAAGGACTCTTCACTCGACATCCTCCAAACGACAAGCATATAAACACTAAATTCCTTAGAAAACTACTCCCTAAAGATCAAAACCCACAAACACAATTCTGAAATTAGATCTAAGGTCTAAAAGATCAAACAACATATACTACCTAAGAACAGCTTGAATCTACACTATGAATGCTTAGAGAAAATGAAGAATAAGAGATGAGTTTTTGAAGAATACCTTGAAGACTTGAGAGCCCTCCCAATTCGACTTCCGAAATGGAATTTTGCGAATAAGGCGAACGAACAACCAAAGCTCTCTTATATAACCTTCTTTTGGCACCTCAAGTTCCCGCCAAAAAATCCTCGTAACTTGCGCTAGGGTTACACAGAAACCAAGAAGAAACCCAATTGTCAAATAAAAGGTGACACAAAAGGACTCACAGTCCGTACGACATGTCGAATGAATTAATTCCTGAACCATCATCTGGTTCAGTCGACTGGGGACATCCCCCAAAGGACTCACGACGAGTCAAATGAATAAATGGACTTCCTTCAGTCCATACGACATGTCTTGTCAAATAAATGCATGGACACCCCACAGTCCATACGACATGTCGAATGAATTAATTCTTGAACCATCATCTGGTTCAGTCAACTGGGGACATCCCCCAAAAGACTCACGATGAGTCAAATGAAGAAATGGACTTCCTTCAGTCCATACGACATGTCGTGTCAAATAAATGCATGGACACCCCACAGACCATACAACATGTCGAATGAATTAATTCTTGAACCATCATCTAGTTCAGTCGACTGGGTACATCCCCCAAAAGACTCACGAGTCAAATGAAGAAATGGACTTCCTTCAGTCCATACGACATGTCATGTCAAATAAATACATAGACACCTCACAGTCCATATGACATGTCGAATGAATTAATTCCTGAACCATCATCTGGTTCAGTCGACTGGGGACATCCCTCAAAAGACTCACGACGAGTCAAATGAAGAAATGGACTTCCTTCAGTCATACGACATGTCGTGTCAAATAAATGCATGGACACCCTACAGTCTAAAAGACATGTCGAATGAATTAATTCATGAACCATCATCAGGTTCAGTCGACTGGGGACATCCCCCAAAGGACTCACGACGAGTCAAATGAAGAAATGGATTTCCTTCAGTCCATATGACTTGTCGTGTCAAATAAATGCATAGACACTCCACAGTCCATACGACATGTCGAATGAATTAATTCCTGAACCATCATTTGGTTCAGTCGACTGGGGATATCCCCTAAAGGATTCACGACGAGTCAAATGAAGAAATGGACTTTCTTCGGTCCATACAACATATCGTGTTAAATAAACGCATGGAATCCCCCCAGTCCGTACGACATGTCGAGTGAATTAACCTCTGAACCTTCAACGGGTTCAGTCGACCGGGGACCTTCCCCTTGGACTCATGTCGAATCAAAAGGAGACACGATATCTCCTCAGTTCGTACGACATGTCGAGTGAAACAACTCCTAAACCTTCATCAGGATCAGTCGACAGGGGACATTCCCCATGGACCCATGTCGAGTCAAACGGGGTCTTAGACTTCCTTCAGTCCATACGATGTGTTGAGAAAAATATGGACTCTTCCTCCCTCAATCCATATGACTTTTTCGATTCAGGTTACCTCCTGAACCAAGTCAATTAAAGTCTCCTCCAGTCCGTACGACGGAGCATCATGTTGATTAAAACTTTGAGCCTCTACTAGGATCAGCAAAACGACTTCCAGTGTCCTGATTCATTCGAGATGCACAAAGGTACTATCCAAGTCTAAGACTTATAGACTTAAAGAGTATGGGACAAACTGTATGGGCCAAAAATGGGCCAAATGGTAAAAATGACATTTCACCTATGGGCCAACCACGAACCCAAATGACCAAAACCCATTACCAAGATCTAGCCCAAAGCCCATCGACACTGAAGCACAAAGCCCAATGACACTGAATGATCCACCCATGATGACCATTAAGCCATCAATTACCAGACTTAAACACCATCACATAAAGCTATCAGTTACCAGGCATAAAACCCACCATTAAGTCATCAGTTTCAAATGATTCCAATGGGCAGAAGAAAGAATCCACATCAGGGGAGCCTATAAAAGATGAGCCATAACATAATGTGGACATTCAATATTATTTAGTTCCACTGCATACCACAGTCGACATACCAACACACCCTGCCCTCACGGCTAAAAAATAGAGATTGAGATAACTACTAGCCATAGATCTCCCTACTTCCGTCTTATTCACATTACTGACTTGATCGTCGGAGTGCCTACGGCACCCACCACACCGGTGGGCAGTGACTTCCTCGCTCTTTCTACTCTCATTTTGCAGGTTCGCTAGTGCCCTCTAAACCTGAATCTCGATTGTGGACCTCGGGCGAAAGTCAGCATCCACACCAGTCTCGATAATACTACGACTAAGGATATTTAATGATTAAACTGTTCGTGGATTAATACTGTCTCATATCTTATTAATCCGGAACTAATCATAAGGACTTTTATCATTTATATATATCCAAGTAATCTAATTATAAAATGATAAAATAACAATTTCCTTTGTCACATAATTAATTTGTACAAAAACCACAATGTCTTTTACAAATAGTGATGCTATGGGTCGTAATTGTCCAACAATTTCTACTGTCATCTTTCTTTAGCTTGAATACTCATTTGTTCTTTAGTGCCTTCATACCTTGCGGGAGCTTGACTATCTCATAAATATGATTCTTCTGTAGAGATTCCATTTTATCTTGCACTGCGTTTAGCCATTTTCTTTTGTCTTTATGAGATACAACTTACTTGAAACTTTCTAGCTTCCCTTCGTCAGTAAGCAAAATATAGTCAGATCATGAGTATCTGTTTGATGGAATATGGCCTCGCTCAGATCTTCATACTAGAGGTTCACTGGTTTCTGGAGTTCTGTCGGCATCCAGATTTGTGGATGATCTTGATAGATCGGGTTGCAACTCCCTCAGCTCAACATCATCTTCCTCATCTAGTTCTGCTTCTGACATATCATGCACCCTATCATTATCTGTGGCCACTAGTGTTGGTGCCGGGGTGGTGTTTGGGTTTAAATGAATCTTTTCGGCATTAGAATTAGAAGATATTTTGAGCTTTTTAATGTCTTCTATTGTTTGGTCTTCAATAAACACCATATCCCTACTTCTGATCACCTTCTTTTCCTTTAGGTCCCATAACCTGTATCAAAATTCCTCTTCTCCATAACATATGAAGATACATGGAGTAGTCCTTGCATCGAGCTTCTGTCTGAGATCATTGGATACGTGTGCAAATGCTAAACAACCGAATTTTCTAAGGTGAGAATATGAGGGATCCTTACCAGACCACACTTTCTTCGGAATCTCAAAATTCAAAGGTACAGATGGTGACTTGTTGATCAGGTAGCAGGTGGCACGGACAGTTTATCCTCAAAATGGTTTTGGTAGCTTAGCCACTTCTGACTTTCTCCATAATGGTGCAGCTCATTCTTTCAGCAACACCATTATATTGTAGGGTGCGTGGAACAATCATTTCATGTTCAATATCGTGTCTTCCGCAGTAGGCATCAAACTTTCTGGAAATGTGCTTGCCTTCATTATATATTCGGAGGCAATTCAGTTTCTTTCTTATTTCATGTTCCACCATGGTATGGAACATTTTGAAATAGTCTAGGACATGATCTTTTGTTTTCAAAAAATACACCCATAATTTCTGAGAAGCATCGTCAATGAAATTCAGAAAGTATTGTTACCGCCTAGCGAATTAACCTCCAAGGTACCACAAACATCATAGTGTACCAGACTGAGAAACTTTGATCTTCTCGTATAAGAGAAATTAAAAGAGACTATATATTGCTTACCGAATAGACAGTGATTTCAAGGATCTAGAGAAGCATTCTTAGAGACAGTGATTATATCATTTTTTGTCAAGGTAGACAACTATTTCTCACTCATGTGACCAAGTCTCTGGTGCCACAGATTTTGAGAAGCCTCATGTTCAGCTACACTAAGGTGCTCTACACATATCTTCATATGCGTTTTGTATAAAGTGCCAAAAATATGTCCTATGGCGACGACCATGACACCTTTTATCATTTTTCACGTGTCATTGCTAAAGTGGCTAGCATAGCCCTATTTTTCAAGGGCTACTCCCGAGAGTAGATTGAGCGGAAGTTCTGGAACATGTCTCACCTCCTTCAAGGTTATTGTATACCTTGTATTATTCCGCATCTGAATATCACTAATTTCCATTATTAGAGAGGAATTGGTATTTCCCATCTTCACTGCTCCAAAGTCTCATTCTTTGTATGTTGTGAAGAAATCCATGTGAGGGGTGGTGTGGTAGGATGTTGTAGTAACTACCACCCACTCAACATCTTGAATTGCGGTGTTAAGACAAGTTTCTTCCTGGATGGAGCAGATAGCTAGATCTCCCGAGGCAACTACTAGTGTCTCCGCATCGTTATTCTTTGGTTGGGAATTGCCTTGACCATGCTCTCATTGCAGCTTTCAACAATTCTTCTTTAAGTGGCATTTTATGCCATAATGGTAGCATTTGTATGTAGGCTTTCTCCCGTCTATGGATTTGCCTCTGCTTTTGCTTCTACCTCTCTATCTACCTCTATCTTTATCTTGTTGTCTTCCTCGATTCTCCGTGATAAGGGCTTGTGTTTGATCTGTGCCCATATCTTTTCTTCTGGCCTCCTCATTTGACAAGGCATCATTTACCATATGCATGGTAAGTTTAACTCATGGAGCCGAATTATTGAGATTAACCACCAATATATCACAGCTGTCAGGAAGAGAACTGAGTAGTAAGAGGGCTTGTACTTCATCTCACAGTTGCATGTTTACTGCAGACAACTGGTTCACCAGGCTTTGGAACTCATTAGTGTGTTTTGCAATGAAAGTTCCACTCCATAGCTTCAAGTTCACCAAACACCTCATTATTAAGGCATTATTTCGAGCTGTCTTTGTCTGGTACATGTCTTCCAGCTTTATCCACATATCGTAAGCATTTATATCATGTGCTACGTGGTTGAAAACGATGTGGCCGATCCACTATATAATCTGACCCAGAGGTATGTTATTGATTTTATTTCAGTTACACTCTTTGACATAATCTGGTCTCACTCCCTTCACCTCGATAATATCGAACAAATCATTGCAGTGCAAATAATCTATCATTTGAGGCCTCTAGAGGGAGTAATTGGTTGTTGTCAGTTTGATCATCGCACCAGAAGAGGAATCTTCCATTTCCATTTTAAGTTTAAAGTTTAAAATGAAAATATGACAAATCGGAGTTTGACTCTTCGTTGGTCCAAATTCGATTCAAAGGCCGATTTATAAATTTCTAATTTTTCTTAGGCTAAAATGTAAATTTTGTATACTTCATGGGGCTCAATGAAATTTATCAGGTATGCTGACGTGTCTGAAACTTGGCAGCTGAATACACCATAATTGATGACGTGGTAGTTGACTGTACCGGAATTGCTGATGTGACAGCTGACGTATCAGATGACTAGACCGGAGTTGATGATGTGGCAACTGACTGTACCAGAAAAGTTGACATGTGTGTTGACTGCACCGAAATGATGATGTGGCAAAAGACTGTGCTGCCGACTACATCAGAATGCTAATGGTTAAGCTGACTGTTCTGATGACTATATCGGATTTGCTGATGTGTCACTGACGTGGCTGACACGTGTGTCGTCTTCAACCTTCGACTGGCACGTGAAGCGCATGGGAGCGCCTGGACAGCTCTCTGATTGGCGCGTGCGTCACGTGAGGGCTTCTCTGATCTCCTTTTGATCACCAGAAAATACCACCGTGTTGGTCCGACCTGAAAAAGATGATGGTATGCTCAAAACTGATTTTGGACAACTTTCCCGAAACTCAAATTTTTTAAAGACAACACTGCCTGTTTACCTTAGTAGCACCAGTTTTTCATCTTAAAGTAGGCATTTTCATGTATTGTATTTATTTTACTTGGTCTTTTCATTTGATGTTCTGTTTTCTTCTGGTGCATAGACACAAATTAGTGTCTATTAAAAACCATCATTCAATTCAACATAGGACTAATAGAGGCTAGTTACTCAAGTTTTTGCACTTGAAGTAAAATCATTTCTTTCGGCTGCTGGTACTACTATTTACTATATTGATACTCATGTCCTTTTTTAATCGTCTCTGGTATCTTTTATTGCTTACATTATCTTATAGTAGTTATATATGTACCAAATTGATCTATTATCAATAATGCATTATTTTTTGTTATGTTAGTAGTACATGCAATGATGCAAACTTAGTTGCAAGTATTACTTTGCTTCCCGGCGTATTTATGGGACATTTCAGTTTCTATGGTTGTCATGAAATGATATGGAGAAAAAGTATTGAAAATTGATAATGACTGTTCTTCCTCTAGGTGGGAAGTGTAGTATCCAGCTATATGCATAGTGGCATGCATTGCCAACCACCATTGCAATCATCCAAACCACCTGGAGTTTGAAATTTGATGCAAACTTACAAAATAACATTAGGTGAAAACTATTTATTTGTTGACAATTTGAGTCATGCCTTGGCTATAAATTGAGAGCTCAAACTATCCCTAACAAGTAAGCTCCAAGGAAAGAGAGCTTGATAGAGAATGCAGTTTGTGAGTGAGGTTTTTTATACAAGTTTTGTAATACTTGTAAATTCTATTTAAGTAGTAATAGAGAGAAATTATTTTTCCTCACAAAATACTCTTCAGTGATCAAAAAATCACAACAAATGGTATCAGTAGCTTTGGTTACATGTTGGGGGTCGAAAAGCCGAAGAACGGAACTCGGTTTGGAAAATTCGGGATTTGAAAAAGTTCTCAAAAATAAATTTTGAGCATATCATCAGCTTGTTCATGTCGAGACGAGCACGATGGTATTTTTTGTTGATCAAACAGAGATCGGAGGATGCCACACGCGCCAAGCATAAAGACCTAATGTGTCGCCACTCACTCCACTCGCAATCATGAGTTTGAAGACGCTGATGTGTCAACCACATCAACGACATTTCATTGCACAATCAGTGCCACATCATTGACACATAAGCACACAGTCAGCGCCACATCGATACATAGTCATCAACCACATCAGTAATGAGTCTGACACGTTATTGACGCGTGTATGTCACGTCATCGGATACGTCAGTAAATCGATCCCATTTCTGCCATGTCAGCTGCTACGTCAGCCATCATTTTTTTGCCACATCAGCATAATGGTAAATTTTATTTAGCCCCTTGAAGTCTCTGAAATTTATATTTTAGCCCCATAAAATTTAGAAATTTATAAATCGGCCCCTAAGTCGGATTTGGACCAACGAAAAGTCAAATATACCATTTTTTACTATTCCGAACGTAACGAAGACCTCCAACTTATGAAAATCATCCCCGATGTTGCCCCATTTTCATTTAAAATTTAAATTTAAAAAAAAATGGAAGATTCCTCTTCTGGTGCGATGATCAAGCTGACAGCAACCAATTACTCCCTCTGGAGGCCTCAGATGATAGATTATTTACACTGTAAAGGTCTGTTCGATATGATCGAGGTGAAGGGAGTGAGATCAAATTATGTCACAGAGAGTAGCTAGAATAAATTCAACAATAAAATTATCGGTCATAGTGTCTTCCACCATATAGCACATGATACATATGCTTATGAAATATGAATAAATCTGGAAGGCATGTACCAGACCAAGACAGCTCGGAATAAAGCCATGTTAATGAGGCGTTTGGTAAATTTGAAGTTACGGAGTTGAACTTCTGTTGCAGAACACAAAAATAAGTTCTAGAGCTTAGTGAATCATCTGTCTGTAGTAGACATGTAGCTAAGAGATGGAGTACAAGCCCTCATACTACTCAATTCTCTTCCTGATAACTGGGAGATATTGGTGGTTACTCTCAGCAATTCGGCTCCAAGAGGCAAACCTACCATGCCTATGGTAAAAGATACCCTGTCAAATGAAGAGTCCAGGAGAAAAGATGTTGGCTCAGAACAGACAGAAGCCTTCATCACGGAGACTTGAGGAAGACATCATGGAAGAGAAAGAGGAAGAGGCAAAAGAACAACCAGAGGTAGATCCTCAGATAGAATGATATATTCCTATAAGTGCTACCATTGTGGCATAAAAATCCATTTAAAGAAGAATTGTCGAAAAGTACAATGAGAGTGGGGCCAAGGTAATTTCCAGCTGAAGAATAACAAAGGAGAGACACTAGTAGTTGTCCAATGAGATGTAGCAATATGCTTCATGCAGGAAGAGACATGCATTCACACCACAGCCCAAGATGTTGAGTGGGTAGTAGATTCTGCAGTATCTTACCACGTCACTCCTCACAAGGATTTCTTCACAATATACAAAGTATGAGACTTTGGTTCAGTGAAGATGGGAAATATCAGTTCCTCTTGGATAGTAGGAATTAGTGATATTCAATTGCGGACGAATATCAGATGTACATTAACTTTGAATGATGTCTTACATGTTCCAGAACTTCGGCTGAACTCTCAGGGATTGCCCTTGACAAACATAACTATGACAGACACTTCAGAAATGGCACATGGAGAATGAAAAAATGTGCCATGGTTGTCATCTGAGGACATTTTTACGGCACACTATACAAGACTCATGTAAATTTTTGTGCAGAAATCCTCAATATAGCTAAAAATAAGCTTCTCAAAATTTATGGAACTAGAGAGTTGGTTATATGAGTGAGAGACGGTTGCCTACCCAGTCCAAGAATGAGCTTACCAAGGATGTTGCACTAGGTCCTTGCAACTCATGTTTGTTTGGTAATCAACACATAGTCTCGTTTAAATTCTCTTCAAAGAGAAGATCAGAATTGCTCAGTCTGGTGCATTTTGATGTGTGTGGTCCCTTGGAGGTTGATTCACTAGGTGGTAACAAGTATTTTATGACTTAAGACGAAAGATCAAGTCATGGATCAGTTCAAGCTATTCCACGCCATGGTAGAGCGTGAAAAAGAGAAGAAGTTGAAGTGCCTTTGTACAGACAATAGCGGCGAGTATAATTCCAGGGAGTTCGATGCCTACTATAAAAGACACGATATTCGAGATGAGAGAATTGTTCCACACACCCCCACAACATAATGGTATAACTGAAATAATAAACTTCACCATTATGAAGAAATTCATAAGCATGGTCAGTACGACTAAGCCGCCAAAGCCATTCTAGGGAGAAGTTGTCCATGCTGCATGCTACCTGATCAATAGATCACCTTCTGTACCGTTGAATTTTGAGATTTTAGAGAAAGTGTGGTCCGGTAACAATCCCTCATACTCTAAGATTAGAGTATTCAATTGTTTAGCCGTTTCACAAGTATCCAATGAGCTTATACAAAAGCTTGATGCAAGGACTACTCCATGTATATTCCTAGGCTATGGAGATGAAGAATTTGGATACATACTATGGGATCCGAGGGAAAAGGTGGTCATCAGAAGCCAAGAAGTAGAGTTTCTTGAAGACCAAACAATTGAAGACATTGAAAGGCCTAATATGTCTTCCAATTTTAGCGTCGACATAAATCCATACCCAGAACCAGCATAATTGGCCACAGATACGGTGCATGATATTTTGGAAGCATAACTAGAGGAGGCAAATGAAGATTTCGAGCAGAGAGAGACACAACCCGCTCCATATGAGATTACAAAAGAGATTATTGAGTAGAGGGCCGTAACCCGCTCCACTAGATGCTACATGATCATCCACGGTTTTGATGATGACAGACCCCCTGAAATCAGTAGACCTCAGACAAGAAGATCTGAGCAAGGAAGGATTCCATCAACCAGATATCCAGGATCCAAATATATTAAAGAGAGAGATCCAGAGAGATATCCAGAGAGTTTCCCACAAAGCAAGAAGGCACCGAGGAATAAACGGGTGAAAAAACATGATAGTGAAACTGTGATGTAAAGAGATACAGCAGAAGAGTATTGTGCAGAGATACAGTGAAGTGTGTTGTGCAGAGACACGACCGACATGTCAACAAAGGTGGTCAATCGGGGCAAACCAGAGTTGTACAGAGACATAGCCAAGATAGTTGTCGGATGAAAATTGTTCCACATGTAGCTGGATGGGGAGAATTATATTATCCAATTGTATGCATGGTGGCATGCATTGCCAACCACCATTGCAAACATCCAAATCACATTTAGGTGGAGTGTGAAATTTGATGCAAACTTACAAAATAACTTTAGGTGGGAACTATTTATTTGTTGACAATGAGCCATGCCTTGGCTATAAATTGAGAGCTAACTTAGACTATCCCCAAAAAGCAAACTTCAAGGCAAGAGAGCTTGGTAGAGAGTGTAGTTAGTGAGTGAGGTTTTTTGTAATAGTTTTGTAATACTTGGATATATCTATTCAAGTAGTAATATAGAGAAATTAATTTTCTCATAAAACACTCTTCACTTATTATAGAATCACAACAGGAAGTTGATTTCTACATCTACTTATACAATCTTTCTTTAATGCTTGAAATTTTAGGTGATACTTGGTGTTAATGCTTAAAGCGGTTACTGAATGGCTCTTAAAAGCCTTCACTTTTAAGTTCCACTTCTTGTTAGAAACCAGACCAGTCTATAAATCTTGTGATATTATGTCAAACATATTTTTGATACTTCAAATATATCAAAATTATATATAAAATTTTAAATTAGATTACATCACGGCTTACATCATAGTTTAGAAAGCATATGTGGGTGATCTTGTAATAATTTAGCAATCAAGGATTTTTATTTTTTCTAAGATTAGAATATTGTTTGTTATTTCGAATTGTTGGTTACTAATGTATTGACAATTGAATTTCTTTTTTCCAGAAATGAACTTGTTAGAAAGGCGGATGTCGTATGTTGGAAGATGGACTTTGGATATGTGGTGGAAGTTACTTTTGTATTAATTGAATACTTAATAAATTTTTTATTGAAATTGTTAGCTAATGGCCACTTTTATAAGAATATTGTATTTATTTTGGAATCAGGGTGTTATTTTACCCGACTTTTGTAAGAATGTTGATTTTATGAGATGTTTATATGAATTTTGATTTTAGTTTTATGTGATGTTTGATTGTGTTAGTATAAATTTCAGATTATGTATTATAAAATAGGTATATATTTAATTTGTTGTCTAAAAAAAATTCTAATAACATGGTAACGTAATTTACTGACACTAAGTTATAATATAAATTATTGATACTTAAAATTGTATTAGTAGTGATATTTAAGTATCAATATTTTAATGATGTTTTAGTAACGGTATATTAGTGATATTATTGTATCAAAAAATTACTGAAACTATTGTGTAGGGTTGTTCGTGGTGCGGTTCGAGTCAGTTTTTTCATTTTAAATCTCAAACCGTGCGGGTTGGCTGTTTTGGAAATTAAAAACCGAAACCGAAAATTTGATAAAGAAAATCACGGTGGTTCAACGCTTTGGGTGATTCGGATTGGAGGTTTGGATTAGAAATTTTTTAAAGAAAATTTTGTGTGTTTTCACATAATAATTGAAGAGAAAAAATACCTAATTTTCATTTATACATTACATATTGTCATATGATCATTGAATGTCTTAAATTTCATGGCTAAAGAAGAAGAAAATTATATACTAATGACTAATTTGAACGCAGGTCGACAGTTTAGGCGATTTGGGTCAAAATTTATGGTTTGAGCGATTTGAGTTGTGGTTTGGGTCAAAACCGCACACCGACCCAAAATTTATGTTTTAGTTCAGACCGAACCGAAATCATTTTCAATATTTTTCAAAATCGCGTGGTTCAATTAGAGTCGAGTTGTGGTTTAAACCGAAACCGTGAACACCTCTACTATTGTGTTAGAAAATTATTGATACTAATAACTAATGTCATTAATCTCTGATTTCTTGATTACTAAAACTATTAAAAAATGTCAGTAAAAGTCTTTACTAAAACTAATTTAGTATCAGTAAAAACCTTTTTTGACATAGTGATTTTAATCTCATTTAATCTCTATATCACACTGTACGGGCCAAATTTGAGCCAATGACCCAATGTCATTAAGTCCTAGCCCCACATATCAGACTTGTACCAAAACATGATCCATGACATTTTTTTGATCTAAATTGGCATTATGGACTGCCATCGAGGCCCAAAACCACACGAATCTAGTCACTAAAAGATGAATTTGTACAAGACTCCTATATAGGGTCCATGAACTTGTATGCCCACAAGGGTAAGAGTCCTATGCGACTTAAAAGGCCTCTAAGAAGCATAGACCATGTTATGCGGTGTCTTAGTAGACATTACTAGCACTATTCCTTTTCAAACAAGGAAACTAAGTATTTGGACCAATCCAAATACAAATGGGATTACACCTAATCCTAGGATATGTAAGTACTCCTAATTAAATCTCAAATCCACTACATTCTCCTAAAATGATATGTATTCAACTATTCCAATGAATCCTAAATCGACTAAGAGGCTACTTCATAGCCTATAAAAGGGGAGGGGTTCAAGAGATTGAGGCACTCATCGATGACTGATGACTCATGATTCAGCATTCAACGTTCATCATTCCAATTTAGGCTCTCACACTCAAGATGTCTTGTTTCTACTCTCCTTTTGCTCATCACCATCATTGACTTGAGCGTCGAAGTGCCATTGGTATCCACCATATTGGTGGGTAGCTACTTTACGCTCTATTTTGCAGGATCGTTGGAGCATCCATTATACAAACCACCGTGGGGCCCTGACGATTCAAAGCAAGCAAAACACAGTCAGTCTACAACTTAAACCATAAACCATCCATGACTTTCGAAAATGAAAATACCCCAGACACCACGTCTACTCAATTGGCTGCTCTACAAGAACGATTGTGGGCGTTGGAAGGAGAAAATATCACAAAGTCAAGTACCAACATCACTCTCTAAAGGTAGTTGAAGCAGATGACCTCAACTTCTCAGAATTATGAACTCCAAAATTATTTAATGACCCCATCCTCCAAACTAATCTTATGGGAACTTTTGAAGACGCTAGAGATCACAATCAGCCCCAAAGATGTTAGCCAACCTAAAAACCAATTCCTTATAACACTGTTACTAGTTACCCCAATCGTTGCTGGTGAGCCCCCACACTAGGTACTCCCTTTTGGACCACAGATACAAGTGATACCTCTCTTTATCAGTTAGATGCTTTGTCAAGTATGTTCCTCATGTGTTAGGTATCAGCTGCCAATGAGCCACCCATAGTGAATACCCACTCGACAGTTCATTAACATCATCAGCCCCATCAACTCAGATGATATGCTAGCAATATATCTCAATAGGGATGCAAATTGATGCAATTAGACCAATGAAAAAAAAAAGCCAGAGACCACCTATTGTCGCCTATAGGATATCATAACTTCTCAAAAAAGTATTCATTGTTACTTGGAAAAATTGACCTTCACAAAACTCCAACTTATAGAGAAACTCATTTACTCCAATCGACCTATATTGACTATCACCTGGCCCAATCGACATACCCAATCGACATACTTCTCCCAGTCGACATGGGAATACCCTCATAAACCTCCAGCATACCCAATCGACCAAGAAGCATTCTCTAGGATTGTCATCTACTCCAGACTACGTGAAAGGATTGTCGTTAACTCCCAACGATATGGAAGGATAGCCATGTTCTCTATATGACATAGATAGATCGACATCAACTCCAAACTACATATAAAGATTGTCATCTTCTCCAGATGACATGGAAAGATTGTCATATTTTTCAGAAGATATGGAAGGATTGTCATCTCCTCCAAATGACATGAAAGGATTGTCATCTTCTCTAGACGACGTGAAATGATTGTCATCTTCTCTAGACGACATGAAATGATTGTCATTTTCTCCAGATGACATGGATGGATTATTATCTACTCCAGACTACATGGATTGTCATCTCCTCCAGATGACATGGAAAGATTGTCATCTTCTCCAGACTACATAGATGGATTGTCATCTCCTCCAAACGACATGGAAGGATTTCCATCTTCTCCAGACGACATGGAAGGATTGTCATCTTCTCCAAATGACATGAAATGATTGTCATCTTCTCCACACGATATGGATGAAATGTCAACTACTCCAGACTACATGAAATGATTGTCATCTCTTCCAGACTACATGAGAGGATAGTCATATTCTCCATATGAAATGGTTGGATTACTATCAACTTCAGACTACATTGAAAGACCTTCATCAGGTCTGGTGGAGTGAAGACTCTCATGGACCTTCATCAGATCTATTGAAGTGAAGACCCTCATGGACCTTCATTAGGTCCAGTCGACCAAAGTCTCATGGACCTTCATCAGGTTTAGTGGAGTGAAGACCCTCATGGACCTTCATCAGGTCCAGTGGAGTGAAGACCCTCATTGACCTTCATTAGATCCAGTCAACAAAAGTCTCATTGACATTCATCAGGTCTAGTGGAGTGAAAACCATTATGGACCTTCATCAGGTCCAGTCGACCGAAGTGTCGTGGACCTTCATCGGGTCTAGTGGAGTGAAGACCATAATGGACCTTTATCAGGACCAGTCGACCGAAGTCACATGGACCTTTATCATGTTCAATAGAGTGAAGACCCTCATGGACCTTCATCAGGTCCAGTGGAGTGAAGACCTTCATCGACCTTCATCAGGTCCAGTGGAGTGAAGACCATTATGTACCTTCATCAGGTCCAGTCGACCGAAGTCTCATGGACCTTCATCAGGTCTAGTGGAGTGAAGATCATTATGTACCTTCATCAGGTCCAGTCGATCGAAGTCTCATGGACCTTCATCGGGTCTAGTGGAGTGAAAACCATCATAGACCTTTATCAGGTCCATTCAATCGAAGTCTCATGGACCTTCATCAGGTCTAGTAGATTGAATACCATTATGTACCTTCATCGGGTATAGTGGAGTGAAGACTCTCTTGGACCTTCATCAGGTTTAGTGGCGTGAAAACTCTCATGGACCTTGATCAGGTCTATTGGAGTGAAGACCCTCCTTGACCTTTATCAGGTCCAGTCGAGCCAAGTCTCATGGACCTTCATTAGGTCCAATGGAGTGAAGATCTTCATGGACCTTCATTAATTCCATTTGATCAAAGTCTCACAGACCTTCACCGGGTCTAGTGGATTGAAGACCCTCATGAACCTTCATCAGGTATAGTGGCGTGAAGACTCTAATGGATGTTCATCGGGTCTATTGAAGTGAAGACCCTCATGGACCTTCATCAAGTCTATTCAACCGAAGTCTTATGGATCTTCTTTAGGTCTAGTGAATGAAGACCCTCAAGGACCTTCATTAGGTCCAGTTGACTGAAGTCTTATGGACCTTCATCAGTCTAGGGGAATGAATTCCCTTTTATTGAAAATTCGTAATTATCCTAGATTATGACCATATGCGGAATTTATCACAATATTTTAAGGCAAGTCCTAAATATTATTTCTATGGCTTAATTAAATTAACAAAGACCCTTAAGTCTAAAATTATAATTCAACACAAAAAAAAATAATGCAGTAAATAAATCAATCACACAAAATCAATACAAATATTTTGGTGACGAAGTGGAAAACTCGTACGAGTAAAAAACCACTCTGGTATCTCGACTATCAATCCAAAAACACTATAACAGAGAAATACTTACAGCGATGGTAAAAGACCTATGGTGGCAACTCCACCGACTCTAATACCTCTAGACAATAAGAACTCGAAGAACTCTTCGAGCCCGTACACCATAGTTTCTTCAGAACCTCTGAAGTATTTAAGTGAATCAACTCTGCAACTCTGAACGCCGGAACTCTGACTCTCAATCTTCCTCCTTGAGAACTCTGAAGGTTTAAAAAATTTGGGTTTATTGTGTTGATGGTTTTTTAATGAACGCTTTCACCAAAACAAAGAAGACATGAGAACAATAGGTCTTCAAGGTGAAAAAAAAAGAGACTGAAAACTAAGAATGTGTTTAGGGTTAAATGAATGTGTTTTCAATCCTTGTAAAGGTGGCTCAATATTTGTTTATATAGGTAGGGCAAATGAAAGGGGTTTCTAGTGTTATTTTGGCTTTAAAATGTGTCTAAAATAACCTACCTACATAGGGATATTCGAGCGTACTTTAAACGCAACTCAAACGCAAAGTTTCTGCCTCGAAACGTTCGAACGAAAATACGAACGCCACACGAACACGGGTCGTGG
This sequence comes from Zanthoxylum bungeanum, assembly GCA_019454045.1. Taxonomy (NCBI): domain Eukaryota; kingdom Viridiplantae; phylum Streptophyta; class Magnoliopsida; order Sapindales; family Rutaceae; genus Zanthoxylum; species Zanthoxylum bungeanum. The sequence goes on from SKCR01030219.1 coordinate 89,407, forward strand.
ATTGATTTTCATGGGTAACTTCAAACGCTTGTAACTTTCTCGTCCCTTGGCCAAATCATACGTTCTTTATATGTATGCGATGGTCTTCGAGTCTAATTTCTAATGCAACTGACTTCATGTCAATGAGAGCTCTAAATCTTCTGAAATATTCAAAAGAGTGAACATCATTCTGATATCTCTATATGATGTTGTCCAAATACTTGTCCAATTGCTCTGAGATCTTCAAGGCTTATTACAACTCAATTGATCATGTTTTGTTACAGACATTACCAATAAAAATGGAACTAACAATCTCTCTTTTGGTATTTCTTGACAAAATACTACCTAATACAAAGACTACGGTTAAAGACCCAAAAAGAAAATAGCCAACTGCCAACCATCATCAGGTTTAGTAGAGTCAGAACTTTATGGACCTTCATCGGGTCCAGTCGATCGAAGTCTCATGGACCTTCATCAGGTCAATAGAGTCAGGACCCTCATGGACCTTCATCGGGTATAGAGGAGTAAAGACTCTCTTGGACCTTCATCGGGTATAAGGGAGTGAAGACTCACATGGACCTTCATCAGGTCCAGTCGACCGAAGTCTCATTAACCTTTATCAAGTTCAGTTGACTGAAGTCTCATGGACCTTCATCAGGTATAATGGAGTGAAGACTCTCATATACCTTCATCAGGTCTAGTGGAGTGTAGTCTCTCATCAACCTTCATTAGGTCCAATCGGCCGAAGTCTCATGGACGTTCATTTGTCGGGTCAGGTTGAAGACATGGACCTTCATCTGGTCCAGATGATATTAAAGACTCCCATGAAACTTTAGCAGGTCTGGTCGACTAGAGATTATCTTAGACCTGACAGGTGCGTAATCACACGCGTATAATGTAAGCGCACGTATCGTTCAAGTAGTATAAAAAGTATCGATCCCACGAGGACTTAATACCTAAGCTATTAATTTGATGAGGTCAAATGATTACTAGTATCTAACAGGTTGATTGATTGATTTGAAATTGTGATGATTTTGAATTTAAAAACAAGTAAATAAAAATGCACGCAAGTAGGTTTAAGAAAATTCAATATTAGGAAACTATCTAGGGTTGTGAATCTTTCTAATATCTTTTAAAAGTTGAAGTGGTTATTTCATGTTTGTGTAATAAATCGGTTTACTAACCTGGAACACGAAATTATGCGAAAGCCTATGTCGATGGTCAGACGCAAATACCCAGTATAACCTAATTGAACCATATGTCTATGTCAACCAAATTACCTGGATTCATTAAGATTAAGTTCCAATTATGGCTACCCCCGCCCGACAGGTATATGTCTATCCTGTAAGGAAATCTATTAAAGGGTTATCTATCCTCAAGGAAGATCGTGGGCTATTAAGTCTAAGGCTAAAACCTAAAATTCCTTTGTCAAGTTTATTTTAGATTTACCAGATCAATCTTATTAGTGGCCAATTAATAAGACGCATTAAGCTTAAGACTTAATAAGTAAACCTTTAAATTACCCAAACTATAAAATAACCCCTTATAAACCGGTGATATTAGAATTCATCACAACCCCAGATAACTAACTTAGTTACGACACATAACAAGGGCTAGTAAAATAAAAGACATAAAGTAAAAATATTGAAAAGTAATTGCGGTAAAGTAAAAGCTGAAAAGTAAATTACAATAAAATAAAATGCTAAGGTAAAAGGATCAACTTTTACTATTTACTATTTAGATATCTCCCTTAATATAATATATTAACTTGTGATTATTTTACCAACCAGCCATATAGGCGGTAACCTGATTAAGTCAAATTAAGTCCAACCAGCCATAAAAGAGGAACCAAAATAAACCTGCCATATAGGCGGTAAGAAAATTTAATTACCAACCGACCAATCTGGCGGTGTCCTTGCTTAGTCAGGTTTAAACCAGTTTAAAATGAATTACCAACCGACCAATATAGCGGTATCCTTATTAAGTCAAATTTTAAATAGTGAATATATTATATTTAATGGAGATTAATCTAAATAGCAATAATAAAATTTTTACCTTTCACCCTAGCATGGGGAAGTTACCTCCTCATGTTGAATAGTAAAAATTGAAAAAGTAAAGAAAGTAAATTATTGTTATTACAGAACGTAATTAAAATTAAATACAAACTGAAATTAAAATAAACTAGATAGAAAACTCTCTATTTACATCAGAGAATTCAGAGAGGAATGTACATCTGAAACTGAAATTTCGAGCTCTATTTATAAGCGTCAATAAGCCCAGCGCGTCGCGAGGTGCAAGTTTCTTCTTGCGTCGCAACGCGCTGATGTGTCAAGCGCTGATTGGTCCGTTTCAGATTCTTATCTGCCACGTGGCAATTCGGATAAATGAGTCAATAATTGAGCTGACGACATGATGATGTGGCACTGACATGGCGACACATGGCGAAAGTGATTGTCGGCACCGTAGGATTGCGACTCGTGGCACTTCGTGATTGGCTGATGATGACGTGGCTGACACGTGGCATGTTGACTCGGTCTTTTGTTGACATGGATGATGACGTGGCTAACACGCGGGATGACACATGTCGACATATGGCGATGGCGATTGTCGGCACCGTAGGATGATGCCACGTGTCACGGCGCACGTTAGCAGATCGGCTGTGATGTTGACATGTGGCACGGCGCACGTTAGTAAAGTCCGGTGCACGTTAGCAAAGTCAAACTTCTCAGATTCTGACATGTGTCCCCGGCGCACGTTAGGCGTCGCGATGCACCAATTTACAAAATTGCCCTTTTGTGTTCTTTTTCACTGTTTTGGCCCCAAATCACCTCCAGAATGTCCTGAAACTTTATTTATCTACAAAATAACACAAAACACATCAAAATATTCACAAAACTCAAGAAACTATACAAAATATTAGGTCAAATGAGTGGGAAATAGTGATACATTTATCACTCATCAGGACCTTCATCTGGTTCAGTTGACGGGAACATTCCCCACGACCTTCTTCAGGTCAGGTTGGTTCTTGGGCTTTCATCTGGTCCAGTCGACTAAAGACTCCTCCGAACCTTCAGCAAGTCTAGTTGACTGGAGAATATCTCGAATCTTTAGTAGGTCTGCTTGACTGGATATTATATTGGACCTTCATCTGGTCTAGTCGACGGCAATATTCCCCGAGACCCTTGTCGAGTCAAGTTATAAACTCTCCTGGACCTTCAACAAGTCTGGTCGATTGGAGATTATCCAAGCGACATCAACGTCTAGGTACGCTCACATGTTTTTAATCAAACCTCAGACGACATACTCGTTGAATACTCTCCAAGCCAATGACTTCTTGACTTAGAGAGTATGAGACAAATTATACAGGCCAAATTTGGGCCATGACCCAAATGTCATTATGTCACAGGCCCTCGTATCAGACTTGCACTAAAACATGACCCATGGCCTTAATTTGACCTAAAATGGCGTTATGAGAAGCCACTGAGGCCCAAAACTACATGAATATAATCACTAAAAGACGAGTCTGCACAAGACTTGCATGTAAGGCCCATGAACCCGTATACCACAAGGGTAAGAGGCTCATGCGACTTAAAATGCCTCTAAGAAGCACAGAGCCACTGACCATGTTATGCGGTGTCTTAGTAGATATTGCTAGCACTAATCATTTTCCAACAAGAAAACTAAGTCTTTGGATCAATCCAAATACAAATGAGATTACACCTAATCCCAGGACATCTAGGTGCTCCTAATTCAATACCAACTCCACTACCCTCTCTTAAAAGGATTGAAATTCAACTATTCCAAAGAATCCTAATCTGACTAAGAGGCTACTTCACAGCCTATAAAATGGGAGGAGGTCCAAGGGATTGAGGCACTCACCGATGACTGATGACTCGTGATTCAGCACTCAACATTCATCATTTCAATTTAGGCTCTCACACTAGAGTTGCCTTATTTCTTCTCTCATTTTGCTCATCACCATCACTGACTTGAGCGTCGAAGTGCCTACGGTACCCATAACACCTGTGGGTAGCTACTATATGCTCTGTTTACCTTTGTTTTGCAAGATTGTTAGAGTCTCTATTATACAAATTCTCGATTATAGGTCGAAGGCGAAATTCAGCATCTACAACTACTTAGATTATTTATTTATGAGTGTTTCTTTTGTATTTAAAGGGCTCCTGGATTCATAGAAAGTGACCGGATTAATTGTATCTTTTGCAAACCTAAATTACTTTTGGCAAATCGCGGATCGAAAAAGGAGTAAAATTAAACACTTTTAACATCACCAAATAACTTAACAGGTGTTTTCAGATAAATTTACACTAAATTAAGGATCATTGATGAATAAGAAACAAATTAATTGGATTTGGATTCATTACTTACCTGAGTTTTGTCCTTGTGTTTAGTATAAATTATTATTGATAATTATTAGATAATAATTTATAAATAATTGAATCTTAACAGTATTTTGTTATACATACACACGTAACAGAAAATTATTAAATTTGAGCACAAAAAAGATGGATATAAATTCAAATTAATTGCAACTTGTTTTATTGATCGGCTTAATTATCTCCTTTATTTTCTATTATTAAGGATCCATTAGTTAAATTGAAATGAACCTAACATTCCGAAGTTTATTTGGCTTTAATTATCATAACTGAATCAACATTGACCATGCCAACAATGATCAGGCTATTAATTATTCTCCTTAACCAAGAGATGTGCTTACACTAATGCTGAACCTTTATTAAAAATAAAAATAAAAAGACTAATGCTAAACCTAACATTTATTTTTTTTCATCATATAAAGATCTAGTAAAAATTGTTCTTCTTCTTCTTCAAGTTTTTAAGTATTTAATGTCATTTTGAAATGGTATAATTTTTTTCGGACACATTAAAATTGACATATTTCAAATTGCATAGGAATTACAGATAATAAGCTATCAACCATCAATCTATTAGATTTTGTCATAACTTTTAACGATAGAATGGCAAATATGTCTATGGACATATATGTCTCCAAGGGACGAGACTTGATAATGTAGGGTTCAGGATCTCCTATTGAGGTATTGGGTTCGAATCCAGAGAGTGCGTTTCTTGTAAGAGCCTGAAACAGCCGGATGTTTTACCTGCTCCGCTTAAGCCCGGAAGGGGTGGTTTGGCGATTGGGTTTCCAACGATTAAAAAAAAAATTATAAATTACATATAAGCTCCTATAATTTCATTAAATTAGAAAATAAAATCAAATTAAATCTTACAATCGATCAAATCCTAAACCAACCAAACCATAAATGATCTAATAGGAGACGACGACGGCAACGGTAACAGTATTCGACAACCTTGAATTAATCGTGTAGTGATGTCTCGAAAAAGCGACAACAGCCGCCGTCCCACGAAGTCTCCATCGCTGCCACTACCAAATAAATTGTTTGGTTTGTTTTAGAGTTTGATCGCTAGGGTATCAAAAGTGCAAAGGAAAAAAACAAAAAACAAAAAACAAATAAAATTATGGCAATTATGTTATTTCGCTATTTATATTTGCAATTGGGATATAAACATATTGCTTATTCGGGGTATCATATAGTGCTTACCTTGGGATCCTTTTTTTAAGGCATTAGGCGAAAACTTTTTGCGTTATTTTATTAAATTTATTTTTCTGATTAATTATATTCATATGTATTTTTTTTAACAAATTTGAAAATATAAAAAAATTATTATTTGTAAACAAATAATAAAAAAAAATTTAAAAATAATAATATAATAATCTTATTATTATATTTTACATAAAAAGAATAGTAAAAGTCATCAATTAAAAAGAATATACAAATATATATATGTATATATATATTTTGCTTTCTATATAAAACTGTTATTAATTTTGTTATATACTTCAATGTATAGATGTAAATTTTTATGAGATTTTATATTTAAAATGAGATTCTAGACGACCGTTTAAATTGGCTAAAGATCGAGCTACCCATATTTAAGATCATGAGTATAATACATATTGTTAACCATGTTTAGGGTGTCGTAATTTACGGATTGAGAGTGAGTTTGTATCGTAAATGAGTGACGTGTATGATATCACTAACTAATAAATATATAAGATATTATTGAGTTATACAGTAAAATTTTTAGGAGTTGATGATGGAGAATCTATCTTCTTTGGACTCAATGAGGGGACAGGGATCAGCACTATAAGTGTATTTAAATAATAATAATAATATTGGATTCTGTTGGACAATTATGACCCATAACGTCACTATTTGTAAAAGACATTGTGGTTTTTGTACAAATTAACTATGTGACAATGGAAATTGTATTTTATCATTTTGTAATTAGATTACTTGTGTATATAAATGATAAAAGTACTTATGATTAGTTCCGGATTATAAGATATGAGACAATATCAATCCACAAAGGTTTAGACTAGTATTGCACTTGTGCGTGTTATGGAAGCGTAACAACATAGTTCTCATATATTTAAGCATTGGATACTTATGCAAGTGTGATAGGAGGTTGTGTTTACCGATGGTACGGAAACAGCTTCGCTCTAGATAGACCCCGCGGAATCCCATTGGTAGTATGACTATGTGTCTATGGGAATCCGCTTCAGGGTAGGTGTATTTGGTCTTAACTTGAGACTTGCATCGCTAGTACTTGCGACAATCAATACACTTTGGTTTTGGTCGTCCGGGACTTTAACAGGTTCTGTGTACGCCTCTTCTGGGTTTATTGAGAATCGTAGTGTATTGGGTGTGATGTCAAGACAGAAGTATCACTTCAGTCATATGGAGAAGATGATCACGCATGGATACAGAACCGGTTCTCTATTATGTTGCAACTATCGGGATAATATGAAAAGGTCATGATTATCCGATTATAGAGACTAGTTGCTAGTGATCCGATATATGCTTCGTACGGGGCATACATTATTCCAGCCTCAGGCCTTGCATGTGACATCAGATACTGGATCGCAATACGCAATACTACGTATACTACGCCTGTTATAGATTATATATTGCTTTAAGAATATTTCTGGAGAATTGGGTAGGCACGGCGTTTTGCTAGAAGCAAACCATGTCTTGTAAATCGGTAAAAATATGGTACTAGGCACCCACGTGTTCGGATAGTCCGACGACCGGATTTACTGCCAACATATCCAGGGATCTCATGGGTCGCTTCCCGAAGATTCACCGATGACGTATGACACGCACATAATTAATCTAGGATTAATTATAAGAGAGAGAAAATTAATATAGGATTAATTACGACAAGATTTTATCTGGGATAAAATTCTATAAGAAGAGAGAGAACGATTAATTCGGAATTAATCGATTAAATAATATATTCGATATATTAAATGAAATTAGATTTCATAACGGAATTAAAATTGGATTTTAATTCGGGCGAACGAATTAATTTAGAATTAATTCGCGAGCGACTTTAATAGTAATTTTGCTAGGCATAATTATTTAATTAAATTTGATTTAATTACGTCGCAACGAAAAATTTGTTAATTCGGAATTAACGAACCCGAGTCCGGAATATGTTTGCTGGCCCACTCGGATTTTGAATCAAGTGGGGCCCACATGTCACATCACTTGTCTTTCTCATCACTTTTTGGTGATGGAATTTGGTGAGTTGGTAATGATGTATTGGTGACTTATAACTTACACAATTTTTAAAAGTGATGGACTTATTACCAACTTTGGAATTGGTATATCTTCTTTTGTTTTTGGAAATCAAATAGAAGTCAACACACATCACTCTTTTTCTTCTTCTCATTCACGCCCAGAGTGCATAATTTTCTTCTCCCAAATTTTCTTGGCTTGGCCGAGAACTTCAAGAACCAATTGGAAGATTTGTTGCAAATTTTTCAAGTGCTAGCACACATCAAAGATTCATAAAAAGGTGTTAGGGAAACTTTCCCATTGAGCTTGGAATCAAAGATCAAAGCTTGGAGCTTGATTCATCATTCAAAGAAAGCTTGGAACAATTTCAAAAGGAGCAAAGTTTTTGTTATCAACACATCCTACAACCGATCTTTGTAAGTATAATTCTACTATACTTTCTTTTAGTATTCACACTTTTATCATGCTTGAAATGTTCTTGGGATGATCTTAGAGACCAACAATGGTATCATGAGCCAATTTTGAGCATGAAATGAACTTAGGGTTTATATATTTGAATTTGGGTATTTTTGATTTAAGCATGTTTTGATCAAATTTTTTGTTTGAGTATGCTTATATAATGATAACTAAGTGTTATGCATGATCAATTTGATAAAAAAAAAATTAATTAGATTAATTTTCCCAAATTTCTTAGGCTTGGCCGAATGGTGATGAACCCTAAAGTCATGGTGATTTTGATTTTTGGACCATTGGATGTGTTTAAAATGATGGATATATTGATTTGTGATTTAATTGGATTGAAATCAAAATCGGATATAAAAATCCCTCCATTGCCGTGACCAAATGAGCATGTTAATGAATTGATTTTGTTTCAATAATGTTGGACATGTGTTGAATATAATAAAGCATGATTAATTGATTAAATTAATATTTTGGAAATGAATTAGTGCAATACACTTTAATTAATTAAATTGTGAATTTGGAATATTAGAATTTAATTAATTGGGCTTAATTTGGAATTGGGCTAAAGTTGTTGTATTTGGGCCTAATGGGCTTGGTTGAGCCAAGTTGGTTTAGGACAATTGGATTGGATCCAAATTGGGCCTAAAACTATTCCATTAAGTCCAAATATAATAAATGGGCCTTTAAATATTTAATTGGGCCAAAATTAATTTTGTGGCAAAGGGTGATTCCTTATTGGGCTTTGGTTGCCAAAGTCCATGCCTTGATAAATTAATTGAAAGACCATTGGACTTTAATTAAATTGACATTGGATGTTAATTGGGTTTTGAGACTCATTAAGATTAGATTTAGAATCTAAGTCGTAAATGCGCATTAAAAGTGTAATTATTTAATTTGGAATTAAATAAAGAATTAGTATTGAATACAAAATAAATTGGATTTAAAATTATAGTTCAATATAATTCAATAATTTGTACTTTGAGTACTTATTCTTAAACGAGTTGGACTCGCGCAAATCAAATCGTTGTTTGAACATTGGATGATCACTTTATTCAAAGATTAATTAATTGGATTAGATTGATTGAATAACATGCTTTGTGTGAATACATGGATGTGTTGTATAAATAATGTATATCGGATGGATATTAGATGGGTGAGGGCAATTTTGGAAATTGTTGTTAATAAATTTAGAATTTATTAAATTGGACCTGCGTGTCCAGCCTTTATCTCTCGATTCTTTGTAATTCTCTTCTCACCAATTCCCCTCAATGTAATGAGGTTTATTTGATGTATTATGTAATTGGGTAGAAGTTAGAATAGTGCTAGCCGGGGAGAGGAAAGAGAGTGATTTGTTCTAGGAATAATTTGTGAGATATCCATCCGCATATCATTATTAATTTATTTACCGCGCCTTATTATGCTTTTAGAATGCATGCTTAAGGGTGTATGATGAGACCTAATCAAAGATAATTAATTGGTTGCCAATTACGTGAAAAACCATCAACAAATATTAAGTGTTTTCCTTCCATTGAATGATTCATTCTCAAGATCCAAGATTGGCACTGGTTTGTTGGCCAAAGTCAAGACCTTTGTCCATCGCGGATGTGTTTGAATCATGAAGGCTTTGTTCCATATCGTATGTCTTGCCCAAGTTGTGATTTGTTGGCCAAAGTCAGGATCACTTCTTGTTCATCGACATCGATTACGAAGATTTCCAAGGTCAATGGGTCCCGCTTAACTGGAATCATTAAGCTTGTTGAGCCAAAGCCAAGGCTTAGTTGATTCAGAGGAAAAAGGTTAGGAAAATATATTGGATATATTGGCATATATATTGTATATATGTTTCGGACTTGGAGGTCCACCTACCGGATCTAGGAATTAGATAAGATCCAATTGATCTTAGAGATCTACCTAGTTAAATATCATACAGCTTGTTGGCCAAAGTCAAGGTTGTGTGTTATTTAACGGAATCCTAGCCCACTAGGAAACTAGGTTTCCCGAGTACTTAACAGAGGGTTAGAGGCTCGCCGAAAAATAGTGGGAGGCCAGTATTGAATTTGCAATTTCGTTCAAATACTTGGCATTACGCGCTTTCAAATTATTTCGTCAATTATATATTTATTAGTTGGACTAATATTTTATTATTTTTCTTGTAACAGTTGGACTGTACCCAAATATAGTTAATTGAATAGTTTGACTATTGCAATTAAGATGACTGGAAAGATCGGAATTAGAGACATTATTATGGGCGAAAATGTCTTTAATGGGGCGAACTTTCCTGATTGGGATATGAACCTCAGAATTGTCATGGGGGCTGAGAGGATGCTCTATACGATAGAGAGACCCCTCGGGCCTAAGCCCGGAAATGAGCAGCCGCTTGAGCTTGAGCTTTGGAAGACTCATAGCGATGATAACTCAACTGTTCAGTCCGTCATGCTCGCTGCGATGACCCCTCAATTTCGTCGCCAAAACAAGGGATTGGATCTCTATACAATGATGGAAAAATTGAAAGACCTTCATCGATCTAACCTTAGATCGCAAAGGTATGAATTGCATAAGAAGCTCTTTCGCTCACGAATGTCAGAAGGTACATCTGTTGAGCACCATGTGTCACAGATGATTGCTGACATTGAACAGCTAGGTCAGCTAGGCATAACCTTTGAGCCTGAGACTTCTATAGATTTGATCTTGCAGTCTCTTCCTGATAGCTAGAGCGGGTTCATCATGAACTACAATATGATGAACCAAGACCATACTCTTGTAGAGCTGATGGCAATGTTGCGTGAAGCAGAAAAAGAGCTGATGAAGGGCAAAAAGCGCGAGGCGCACTTCGCTTCAACATATCAGTCTCCAAGGGCTTTGCCCAAGGCGATTGGAGGTGTAAAGAAGAAGAAGAAGAAGGGCAAGGCCAAATCGTCAAAGTCTTCTGGGAAGGCCAAGGACAAATCCCAAGATGTATGCCTGTAGTATGGAAAACGGGGTCACTGGAAGCGTGACTGCCGTGAGTACAAGGCGCAAATGAAGGAAATCAAAGCGGGCAAGGCACCGGCTTCAGGTATGTTTGTTATAGAAATAAACATGTCTACTTCTAGTTTTAAAAATTGGATTTTTGATTCTGGTTGTGGTACTCATATATGTACTGATGTACAGGATCTGCGGATTAGCAGGAGACTGGCCTCATGAGAGATAGACCTCCGCGTTGGAAATGGGACTCGAGTCGTCGTTTTGGCCGTTGGGACTTATATTTTGGAACTGCCCTCCGGACATGTACTTAATCTTTCAGACTGTTATTATGTAACTAGTTTGACAAGGAATATTATATCTGTATCTTTATTGGCTCAATGTGGCTATACTTTTGTTTTTGGAAACACTAGGTGTTTTATGTACAAAAATGATATGGAGATATGCAGTGCTGATGTGAATAATGGTCTTTATATTTTGAATATTAATCAATCTCAAACATATAATGTAACAAACAAAAGGCTTAAATTAAGTAACAAAGATGAAACTTATATGTGGCATTGTCGTCTAGGACACATTAACAAGACTCGCATATCCACACTTTCGAAGAGTGGGTACTTGGACGGATTTGATCCAAATTTATATGACGTCTGCGAATCTTGTTTATTAGGCAAAATGTCTAAAACACCTTTTAGCGGTAAAGGTGCATGTGCTACCGAACTGTTAGCCCTCGTTTATAGTGACGTATGTGGGCCCATGTCTAGTCAGGCTAGAGGTGGATATGAATACTTTGTAACCTTTACGGATGATGCATCGCGTTATTGTTATGTGTATCTTATGAGACACAAGTCGGAAACCTTTGAGAAATTCAAAGAGTTTCGACACGAAGTTGAAAAACAGACCGGCAAAAGTATTAAAACATTACGGTCGGACCGTGGTGAAGAATACTTGAGCAATGAGTTTCTTGATTACTTGAAAGAGTATGGTATTCTTTCACAGTGGACTCCTCCCGGAACACCGCAATTAAACGATGTGTCCGAACGGAGAAACCGAACTTTGTTGGACATGTTAAGGTCGATGATGAGTCGAACAGAGCTACCTATTTCCTTCTGGGGATATGCATTGAACAGTGCAATACTTATTTTGAATAAGGTTCCGTCAAAGTTTGTTCAAAAGACTCCGTATGAGATATGGACAGGAAAGAAATCGGGTTTCTCATTCCTGAAGATTTGGGGTTGCTGGGCATACGTCAAACGTTTGGAAGGTACCAAACTAGAACCCAAATCGGATAAATGCTTATTTGTAGGATATCCTAGGGAAACCAAAGGATATTACTTCTATCACCCACAAGAGAACAAAGTATTTGTTGCTCTACATGCGGTTTTCCTTGAGAAGGAATTCCTAAATGTAGTGGTTAGTGGGAGGAAAATAGAACTCGATGAAAATCGGAGTGATACTGTTCCTGGCACAGAATCCTTAACGGAACATGAACAGTTCATCAGGGATGAGATTGTACCACAATCTTCGAATACACAAGAACCGCGTAGGTCGGAGAGAGTCAGAAAATAACCTGAGAGGTATGGGTTTCTGATCTCACCTCAAGTGGATATTAATCTTATTGAGGAAGATGAACCGGCTACGTATGAGGAAGCGATACAAGGTATCGACTCCGGTTTATGGCAAGATGCCATGAAGTCCGAAATGGATTCCATGTACACCAACCAAGTTTGGACACTGGTTGATGCACTCGAAGGCGTAAAGCCTATTGGTTGCAAATGGGTCTTCAAGAGGAAGACCGACATGGATGGTAACATACAAACGTACAAAGCTAGGCTTGTAGCGAAAAGGTATCGTCAACGACATGGTGTCGATTACGATGAAACTTTTTCACCCGTTACCATGATTAAATCCATTCGGATTGTGCTTGCTATTGCTGCATATTTCGATTACGAGATATGTCAGATGGACGTCAAAACCACTTTCCTTAACGGAAACCTTTTGGAGGATGTTTATATGCAACAGCCTGACGGTTTTGTCGTACCTAAACATACAGACAAGGTTTGCAAGTTAAATCGATCCATTTATGGATTGAAGCAAGCATCGCGTTCTTGGAACCAACGTTTTGATGAGATCATAAAAGAATATGATTTCGTTCAAAACGAGGATGATCCTTGTGTATATAAGAAGGTTAGTGGGAGCGCACTGACATTCATTGTCCTTTATATCGATGATGTAATGCTTATTGGCAATGACATCCCCATGCTACAATCGGTGAAAGCTTGGCTTTCATTAAAATTCTCCATGAAGGATATGGGAGAAGCAGCCTTTATTCTAGGAATAAAGATCTACCGGGATAGATCTAGAAAGCTGCTTGGACTCTCCCAGAGCACATATATTGACAAAGTGTTGAAGAGATTCAACATGGAACAGTCTAAGAGGAGACTGTTGCCAGTGTCACTCTATCTAAGGACATGTGTCCTAAAACTCAAGATGAGAGAGACAACATGAGTCAGATCCTGTTCGCCTCGGCAGTCGGATCGATCATGTATGCCATGATATGTACGCGACCTGATGTCTCGTATGCTTTGAGCATGTGTAGTCGCTATCAGGCCGATCCAGGTGAAGGTCACTGGATGGCGGTTAAGAATATCCTTAAGTATCTTAGACGAACTAAGGATGCTTTCTTAATCTATGGAGATGGATAACTTGAGGTAATCGGGTATACCGATGCAAGTTTCCAAACCGATAAAGACGATTGTAAGTCACAATCTGGGTACATATTTTGTTTGAACAACGGAGCAATAAGCTGGAAATCTTCCAAGCAATAGACTGTTGTCGATTCAACAACAGAAGCGGAGTATATTGCTGCAGCTGAAGCAGCAAAAGAGGCAGTTTGGATCCGTAAATTCCAAATTGGATTAGGAGTAGTTCCGTTAGCAGCTGAGCCCGTTCCATTGTATTGTGACAATAACGGGGCTATAGCGCAGGCTAAGGAACCGCGGTCTCATCAACGATCCAAGCATGTTCTTTAACATTTCCATCTGATTCGTGAGATCATATATTGTGGCGATGTGAAGATCGAGAAGGTCGCATCAGAGGACAACATTGCAGATCCGCTGACGAAAGGTATTCCTCAGCAAAAGTTTGAGCGACATGTACATAGTTCAGGTGTTAGATGCTTGAGTGACTGGCTATAGGCCAAGTTGGAGATTATTGGACAATTATGACCCATACCGTCACTATTTGTAAAAGACATTGTGGTTTTTGTACAAATTAACTATGTGATAATGGAAATTGCATTTTATCATTTTGTAATTAGATTACTTGTATATATAAATGATAAAAGTCCTTATGATTAGTTCCGGATTATAAGATATGAGACAATATCAATCCACAAATGTTTAATCATTAAATATCCATAGTCGTAGTATTATCGAGACTGGACATCGATAATGCGGAATAGACTAGTATTGCACTTGTGCGTGTTATGGAATCGTAACAGTATAGTTCTCATATATTTAAGTATTGGATACTTATGCACGTGTGATAGGAGGTTGTGTTTACCGATGGTACGGAAACAGCTTCGCTCAGGATAGACCCCGCGGAATCCCATTAGTAGTATAACTATGTGTCTATGGGAATCCGCTTCAGGGTAGGTGTATTTGGTCTTAACCTGAGACTTGCACCGCTAGTACTTGCGACAATCAATACACTTTGGTTTTGGTCGTCCGGGACTTTAACAAGTTCTGTGTACGCCTCTTCTAGGTTTATTGAGAATCGTAGTGTATTGGGTGTGATGTCAAGACAGAAGTATCACTTCAGTCATATGGAGAAGATGATCACGCATGGATACAAAACCGGTTCTCTATTATGTTGCAACTATCGGGATAATATGACAAGGTCATGATTATCCGATTATAGAGACTAGTTGCTAGTGATCCGATATATGCTTCGTACGGGGCAGACATTATTCCAGCCTCAGGCCTTGCATGTGACATCAGATACTGGATCGCAATACGCAATACTACGTATACTACGCCTGTTATAGATTATATATTGCTTTAATAATATTTCTGGAGAATTGGGTAGGCACGGCGTTTTGCTAGAAGCAAACCATGTCTCGTAAATCGGTAAAAACATGGTACTAGGTACGCACGTGTTTGGATAGTCCGACGACCGGATTTACTGCCAACATATTCAGGGATCTCATGGGTCACTTCCCGAAGATTCACCGATGACGTATGACTCGCACAGAATTAATCTAGGATTAATTATAAGAGAGAGAAAATTAATCTGGGATTAATTACGGCAAGATTTTATCTGGGATAAAATTCTATAAGAAGAGAGAGAACGATTAATTCGGAATTAATCGATTAAATAATATATTCGATATATTAAATGAAATTAGATTTCATAACGGAATTAAAATTGGATTTTAATTCGGGCGAACGAATTAATTTAGAATTAATTCGCGAGCGACTTTAATAGTAATTTTGCTAGGCATAATTATTTAATTAAATTTGATTTAATTACGTCGCAACAGAAAATTCGTTAATTCGGAATTAACGAACCTGAGCCCGGAATGTGTTTGCGGGCCCACTTGGATTTTGAATCAAGTGGGGCCCACATGTCACATCACTTGTCTTTCTCATCACTTTTTGGTGATGGAATTTGGTGAGTTGGTAATGATGTGTTGGTGACTTGTAACTTACACAATTGTTAAAAGTGATGGACTTATTACCAACTTTGGAATTGGTATATCTTCTTTTGTTTTTGGAAATCAAATAGAAGTCAACACGCATCACTCTCTTTCTTTTTCTCATTCATGCCCAAATATTTAGAATTTTCTTCTCCCAATTTTTCTTGGCTTGGCCGAGAACTTCAAGAACCAATTGAAAGATTTGTTGCAAATTTTTAAATGCTAGCACACATCAAAGATTCATACAAAGGTGTTAGGGAAACTTTCCCATTGAGCTTGGAATCAAAGATCAAAGCTTGGAGCTTGATTCATTATTCAAAGAAAGCTTGGAACAATTTCAAAAGGAGCAAAGTTTTTGTTATCAACACATCCTACAACCGATCTTTGTAAGTATAATTCCGCTATACTTTCTTTTAGTATTCACACATTTATCATGCTTGAAATGTTCTTGGGATGATCTTAGAGACCAACAGGTTCTTCCCTAAGGCCTCTAGTTCGCTAGAGAAACTCAGAGGAAGTTGAGTTTAACTCTTCCTAAGTTGTTATGTTCGCTCAACAGGAGTGGTGTTCCACTCCGCTGGGAGTATCATTAAGATAATAGCATTCAATATCAGTCATCAGGTACTTAAGTTAGTGTGAGTTATTTATGTGCTCTAAAGTTGGTGAGAGCTCACTCTCTCCGCCATTGTCTTGATAAGATGGATGTCGAAGCTTTGAGTAAGCTATGTGAATCCCTATCAATAGATGAAGACGTTAATGACACAGTGACATTAGAATGCGACCTCCATAATAAAGGGGAAAAAATGTTGCTTTTTGCCTGGCCGCGAAAACTCTCACAACACAGAATGTGAATAGAGAAGCCTTCCGGAATATGGTTCAACAGTCATGGAGAACTCTTCAGGAAGTGAAAGTAGAGAGCTTGGGAAGTAACATCTTTATTCTCAAATTTTCCTCTGATGCAGATAGAAGAAGGATCCTTACAATAGGTTCTTGGCATTTCGACAAAGCGATGGTAGCCTTGTCTAAACTCGTGGGCATTAGAGAAGTCTTGAAGTTGTGCTTCAAGACTTCAAGACTTCAGAGGTGGACCAAAATGGGAACATCGATTATATGAGGAAATCTTTCAGAATCCGAGTTAGGCTGGATATCACAAAAACTTTGAAGAAGGGAGTAAGAATAGAACACCCATTGTCAAAAAAAATTGGGATGGCAATGGGTCTGTTGGAAACAAAAAAAAAGGCACAAGCAGTAAATGGAAAGCTAAAGCAAGATGAGGGTTGGAGGACGAAGCTAAAGCAAACCTGTTTAAGACAGACAAAAGAAAACACGAAGATGGGGTACTTGAGGAGTCATCGACGAAGAGAATGAAGGTTGCTAACTCAAACTTTGTACAAACGGGCGACACATTAGGGAAGAAACATAAAATCCTATTCAAATACTGAAGTCACAAGAGGTATACGAGATGGATAGTGAATCGGCTATATGACACTCAGAGATATCAGCAGAGGCTATTATACAACCCTACCGGAAGCCATGAAACTACTCAGCTAGTACGTTCAAGGTTTGGGGAATCCCCGAACGTTCAGAAGACTTTGCAAAATTCTCCAATTGAATAAGTTGGATCTTATCTTTCTATGTGAAACAAAGTTGTTGGCACACCAGGTTGAAGCAGTTAAGGGTAAGTTTCAGTTTGACTATTGTTTTACGGTTAATCGAGTATGATTGAGTGGAGGAATAGCCCTGATGTGGAATAGCGAGTTGAATCTCCAAATTTCATCCTTCAGTAGACACCATATTGATGCGATTATTAAACCAGAAAAAGGGAAGTGGTGGAGATACACAGGGATCTATGGACACCCAAAGTGTAGGCAGAAAATGCACACATGGAACCTGCTGAGGCGACTTTCACCTATGTTCAAGCTATCATGGGTGTGCAATGGAGATTTTAACGAGATTCTGAAACTCAATGAAAAATGAGGGGGGCTGTCGAGAGAGCCATCTGGAATGCTTGAATTCAGAGGGGTGCTAAATGATTGTGGACTAGTAGATCTGGGGTGGAATGGATTTATGTTCACTTGGTCAACCAGGAGATTTGGCGCTCAATTAGTTTAAGAGAGATTGGATCGCTTTGTAGGCAATGTGGAATGGTAGGATAATTTTCAAGTGTCAATGTGTTGCATATCGATTCATGGTGTTCAGATCATTGCCTGATTCTATTGGAAGTTGGGGTAAGAAAATGACATAAGAATAAACGTAGAGGGATCTCTAGGTTCTTTTATGAAGATGTGTGAGCAATTATGAGAAATGTAAGGAGATTATATTGCAATGCTAGGGAAATACCAGAAATTGGAATAATTCAGATGCGGTGCAAAAGTTCAATGCCACTATTGAGGATTGTATAGCCAAATTAAATGGGTGGAGCTCAAAAGAATTCGGGGGTATAAGAGCAAAGATGGAGACACTGATGGAAAAATTAAAAGAACTTAAGCTGACTGAGGGGCATTATGTCGAACCAAATGAGCTAAGACAACTTGAGATTCAGATTGACAATTATTTCCATGATGAGGAGATTTTCTAGGGACAACGTTGAAAAATCTCTTGGCTTAGGAAGGGCGACAGAAACATAAAAAAATTTCATGCTCGAGCATCAGCCAGAAGAATGAAGAACGAAATTAAAGGCTTCATGAAGGGAGACGGAGTATAGAAGATGACTATGGGATCGAAAACATTTCTTGTAGCTACTTTGAAGAATTATTCTCATCAACAACACCCTCCTCTAACCAGTTATATACAACCTTAAAATATATTAGGAATAAAATTTCAGGGGAGATGAGAAGTCAAATGTACCAGCCTTTTACAGGAGAAGAAGTGTACAATGCCCTTTATGCAAATAAGTTTCACCAAAGCGCATGGACCTGATGTTAGGGATATGCCCTATACCCAACTTGTGGATGGGCTATATGTACATGTAATTGTAATATTTTCATTAATTAATAAAATGGCAATTTTTATTATACGTGTCTTACATAACTTATATGAATCAACAACATTGTAATAAAGCCCTTGGAGTAATAAGACGATGGCTTCCACGTCTTATGAGAATCATTACTCTTAAATGTTCCTAGTCATAGTTTTGTGAATAATCTAGGCGTTCACAAAGCGGAGAGACTAGCTTGATGATATGATCCGCCTTTAAGTGGGGTAGCCGATCTCATATGCCACTAGCGGAGATCCGTCCGCTTGGTGTATCACATGGATGCATGAGTTGCTCATGTCCATCGAACTGACCGCCGAAAGTTTTTATATGGAGTGTTTATCTCATGTGTCTATGAGAAATTTCATGTATCGATTATATTACTAGTCCTTAGACTTAAGGTCTTTACAATATTATGTGTGGATCAAATAACTTTGACATTCTCCTTCCTCGGTTCAAAAGATTCGGTTATAAGAGTATGAGTGGGTCACTTGTTGAAACACATGAAGTTTGTAAAGATAAAACAGAGAATCGCCACTCTCTCGGATAATATTTTCTTATAAGAGTAGTATTCCAGTTCGCGGGTTGATATGTGTGATCAGTGCTTGAGACTGTGGCCACAACGAAAGAATCATGTGAATTTTTGGGTTAGCACGATTCATGACACTATCAACATCATGTCTTTGACCATATGGGTAGACACTTTTCGTATCATAGGTCAATAGGTGGGGATATAGTGAGGTGAGGGACCGTATCATATGTAAATCGCATACAGAATAGGTATATATATATTTCCTTCTCATTTGGGGGCCTTGGCATGTTGCTAGATGTCAACCTTGGTCATTGAAATCGAACGACCATCTGATCGGAGGATAATTTATGTTCGAATAAATTATCACGATTCATTTCATGTCCAACTTGAGGGGAACCCAAAAGGTCACACACAACAAAGTCGAAATCAATGGTTAACAGTGCACAGTACAAATATAACAGCATATATGATTGCTGTAGGAATTGTTCATTAATGGTTCAATGTGTTTAATTATTGAACAGATCATTTATGAGGTTCCATAGTGGCTTAGGGATTGGTGAATGACGATAGGGGCACTTTGGGAATTAGAATAAAAAAATAAAAAAATAAAAAAATAAAAATTACTATTCACATGAATAGTAATGTGATTAGTAAAAAAAATTCGTTATTTGTTTTGAATTCCAATTTGGCCCAAACTCTTATTAGGGTTTTATAATCTCATTAAACCACTAAATTAAGATCCAATGGCTAAGATTAAATTAGTTTTTATCCCACATCGGATTCTTAATTAATTTTGTTGTCTTTGGAGCACTATATAAACCCAAAGAATTCTTTACAATTGCTACACCAAAACCTTTCATATCTTGGGTTTATATAAGTGAGCAACTCTAAAGTTTAAGAGTAAGCCACTGATTTTAAGGATCCTTAAGTCTAATTGACTAGAGGAACCTCGAGTTAAAAGTTTTGAGGTATTTGCCTAAGCTAGCACCAATGACAAAATACCCGTGCACTCAAGGCGTAGTCTTGCCGTTGAGTTTTGGCTTTAGTGTGTGCATCTTTGGAGGCCACACACTTGGGTGGCTCTTTGGAACGTGGAAGAGCTTGCTGAGTTCGAGAAAAGCTTGTATATTGGGGGAGGACTGGAGGAGTCTTCGGTTCAAGTCTTTTTCTTTCTTTATTTTAATTAGAGTTCTTCTGATAGTTAACATGTTTAGGTTTATGTTTTTTGCATGTTTTATGAGTTTTATGCTTAGAATATATAGTAACATGTCTAGGCTTGTAGAATAATAAAAACAAATGGGTCTTGGGCAAAGGGAAAGCGGCATAATAATTTTAATTTTCCGCTATGCACTCGCGGCCGCTTCCCAACAGTGGTATCAGTGCGCCGTTTTTGTTTTAATTAGTTCTCTCTCATTTCAACTCGAAATTGGGTGTTTAAAAGCTCGTTGGATAGCTAACACCCTGAACTTAATTTTAGGCACAAGTTTTACATTATTTTCTTAAGAGTTGAATTGTGAAATTGCATTTAGTTCACGCGTATACAGAAAAACGTGAATAGTAAATTTATTTGAATAAAATAAAATTGCAATATCATAATTAAATATTAATCAAAGTTATTTAATGCCTAAAATAATTCCAACATATTAAAACTCATATGCTTGATGATTCTATGTATGATTAGAATTGGCATGATTATTTTAGGGTGCAAGCATCTAGAGACTTTTTAGGAAATATAGAGTGTATTGTTTATCTCTTAGCTAAGTAATTATTCCGTGATGAACTTAGAGATTTATTACCTTTAAGGCTAATAAATATAAATCACTTGTTTATAATAAAAGACATTATAAAAGATACAAGTGGGTTGGGACCAAGGGGTTAATAAAACTTTCCAAACTAAAGTTAATTTAACCAAATGTATTACTAGAGTTAGATAATGATTTGGTGTCTTCCTTCACTCACTACCTTTTTATAGCTAAAAGGAAAAGATGTGAAGACATCTAGATAATCATTTACTCAAAGCTTACCTTAAAGAATATTTAAAGTGTTGGACTAATTTGGAGGATCTATTGTTTATTCCTGTCACCAATGCAATAAGAGTCTAAGAGGTAAGGGTATTTAAGAGAGTTCGCTCCACCCTCCCTCTGGGAAATTTTCAATGGAGGAATCCATTTGACAGTTATTCACTTAAACTTGCTAAAATCCTCAATAATAATTTAAGTCTAAAATTTGCCTCCCATTGTAAAGTATAGACCCAAAGGGCTTAAACTGTATTGGTAGGACTAGGCTTTACCAGACTGACCAATACCAATTTGTCCTTAAGTCGTACTATTGATAATTGTTTGACTTTTCTGAGTCATAAGACGCAGCGACCCTTAGGCGTGGTCTTATAACTTACTGGCAAAGATTGGTTGTCCATAAGGACTAGCATAAGCTATGGCATGTTTGATTGCCCAACCCAATGATCAAGGAATTGTGATTTATATCATAAATTGGTTGGGAACCTACCTAATTATCATATTTTATAACGACCGGCTCTAGTCGGAGTTATGAAATGATGATAATGAGATCCTTGCCCACAAGAAATCCATCATATTGGGGTTGATGCGATTTGCTTAAAATTTTAAAACAATTGAGTGGGAGCAACTTCATAATATTAAAAGCTCATGTTATTATGAAACATTAATGAAAACATATTCCTAATTTTAACATTTTCTCTTAACAGGTGGGTTAAAATATTTCACAAACATTCAAATGGCAAACAAAGTATCACTTTGTTCCATCCTTGATGAGCATAAGCTCAAAGGGGACAACTACAATGACTGGTTTAGAAACCTTAAAATTGTTTTACGACAAGAAAATATTTTCTATGCTCTTGAAAGACCATTTCCCCCTGAACCCGCAGAATATGCTGACCAAGATACATTTGATGCTTGGAAGAAACACGTCGATGATGATGAGCAAGCAGTTTGCATAATGCTTGGCTCTATGTCAGACGAACTTCAGAAAGCTCACGAAGATATGGATGTTCAAACCATCATCTTTCACTTAAAGGAGTTGTATGCAACTTCTGTTCATACCGTGAGATTCCAAGTGTCATGTGTCTTATTCCAAACAAGGTATAAGGAATGATCTGTTAGTGGACATGTGCTTAAGATGATTGGCCACATTGATCATGAGATAGGTCACGATATAATTCTTCAGTCCTTACCAAAAGAATTCTCTAACTTTATCATGCAGTTTCATCTGTCTGATAAAGAAGCTACTTTAGCAGAATTGCACAATCTGATAAAACAAGCAGAGAATGACTTGAAACCGGAGCTTAAAACATTCGTCATGCTTACGGGTACGGACTCACTTGTGTAACAATTTGCATGGCCTGAGAAACAGTAGGAGACTCCGTCATGTGGAGGTTGACTTATGCATGGGTAATGGAGCAAAACTGGCTGCATTGTGCGTGGGGACTTATTCATTAGTTTTGTCGAATGGTTTAGTTTTAGACTTAGAAGATTGTGTTTATGTACCTTCTCTAGTAAAGAACATCATTTCAATTTTTTCTTTATGTAATAAAGGTTTTTCATGCATAATAAGTTGTAATGAATGTTCTATTTATTTCAATGAAATAAAATATGGGAATGGTATTTTGAATAATGGTATCTATGTCTTACAAACTAACAAAGAATGTTCAACCTCTAATATATACAACGTTAACTCGAATAATCTCAATGAATCATTTAGGTCATATCAATGAAACAAGATTAACTAAGCTACATAAGGATGGGTATTTCAAACCCTTCAAATATAAACCTTATGGAACTTGTGAGTCTTGTTTACTTGGTAAAATAACCAAATTACCCTTCAAAGGTAAATGACAGCGTGTAGCGGAGACATTAGAACTCATACACTCTGATGTATGCGGACCAATGTCAGTCACCGCTAGAGGTGGATTCTCCTACTTCATTACCTTTATCGATGATCATTCGCGATATGGGTATGTGTACCTTATGCGGTACAAATCTGAAGCCTTTGAGAAATTCAAAGACTTCAAGGCTGAAGTAGAAAACCAGCTTAATAAAAGTATTAAGTCACTAAGGTCTGACCGAGGTGGTGAATACTTAAGCAACGAATTTCAAGATTACTTGAGAGAAAATGGCATTGTTTCCCAATGGACTCCTCCGGGAACTCCACAGCATAATGGGGTCTCCGAAAGGAGAAATCATACATTATTAGATATGGTCTGATCAATGATGCCAGACACGGATCTACCTCTTTTATTTTGGGGTCTTTCTTTAGAAACTGCAACACTACTACTAAACCAAGTTCCTTCCAAGACTGTTAGTCAAACACCATATGAGTTATGGTCTGTGAAACATCCTAGTCTTAGTTATATAAGAGTTTGGGGATGTGACGCATATGTCAAGCTCACACAAACTAACAAATTGGATGATAGGGCAGTTAAATGTAAGTTTGTAGGATATGCCTTGAACTCAAGAGCATACGTGTTCTACGTCCCAAATGAACAAAGAATATTTGTCTCACGAAATGCTAAATTTCTAGAGAATGAATTCATGCTCAAGAAATATAGTGGGAGTAGACTTGACCTCGATGAGATACGAGAAGAACAAACTAACATAGAACTAAACCCCAGGCCCCTCAAATAGGCAGCGACGAAACAACCACAAGGTTATGAACTCAGAAGGTCTGGTAGGGAAAGACATGAGCCTGAAAGATATGGTTTCCATATTGATGAGGAACATGATCAGGTCATTGATAATGACGATCCCACCAGTTATGACGAAGCAATGTGTGACATTGATTCAGTCAAGTGGCTTGAGGCCATGAAATCCGAAATAGACTCAATGTATCACAATCAAGTCTGGGACTTGGTAGATGTACCTGAAGGGATAAAACCCATAGGCTGCAAGTGGATTTACAAGCGTAAAACTGATGCAGAAGACAACATCCAAACCTATAAGGCTAGGTTGGTGGCGAAAGGTTATAGACAAATCCAAGGAATTGACTATGACGAAACCTTCTCTCTGTTGCAATGATAAAGTCCATTCGAATTTTAATGGCACTAGTTGCACACTTTGATTATGAGATTTGGCAGATGGATGTCAAAACAGCTTTCCTTAATGGGAACCTCGTAGAGGAACAACCTGAGGGGTTTGCATCTAAGGATGATCATAATAAAGTATGCAAGCTTAAACGATCGATTTATGGACTCAAGCAAGCCTCCAGAAGTTGGAATATACGATTTGATGAGACAATCAAAGAATTTGACTTCATCAAAAATGTAGACGAGCCTTTTATTTACAGGAAAAGTAGTGGGAGTGATGTTGTATTTCTTGTATTATATGTCGATGACATATTAATCATCGGGAATGATATTCCCATGATGCAAGCCACCAAGCAAT
Source organism: Zanthoxylum bungeanum (assembly GCA_019454045.1). Taxonomy (NCBI): domain Eukaryota; kingdom Viridiplantae; phylum Streptophyta; class Magnoliopsida; order Sapindales; family Rutaceae; genus Zanthoxylum; species Zanthoxylum bungeanum. The sequence continues at coordinate 114,068 of SKCR01030219.1, forward strand.
GGTTATCTCAGAATTTCTCCATGAAAGATTTGGGAGAAGCAGCCTACATCCTCGGCATTAAGATCTACCGTAATAGATCTAAGAGGTTGTTAGGACTTTCTCAATCTACGTACATAGATAAAGTTTTGAAAATGTTCAAAATGGAAGATTCCAAAAGTGGTAATTTACCTACTTGTCATGGAATCAAATTATCTAAGGAGCAATGTCCACATACTCCTTCACATAGATAGCGTATGAGTAGGATCCCTTATGCTTCAGCAATAAGATCGATCATATACGCCATGTTATGTACAAGACCTGATGTCTCTTATGCTCTTAGCATAACGAGCAGGTATCAGGCAAATCCTGGTGAGCAATACTGGGCAACTGTCAAAACAATCCTCAAGTATCTGAGAATAACTAAGGATGTGTTTTTGACATATGGAGATTGTTCTGAGATGAAAGTCATTGGTTACTGTGATGCGAGCTTTCAGACCGATAGAGATTACAGCAGATCGCAAACAGGATATCTGTTTACTTTAAATGGCGGTGTTGTAAGTTGGAAAAGTTCAAAGTAGTCAACTACAGCGGACTCCACCACTGAAGCCGGGTATATTGCAGCATCTGAGGCAGCTAAAGAAGCAGTCTGGATAAAGAAGTTCATCACGGAGCTGGAAGTGCTTCCCGCGATAAAGAATAGAGTCATGATGTATTGTGACAACACGGGCGCCATTGCTCAATCAAATGAACCAAAGTCCCACCAGAAATCCAAGCATGTACTCAGCTGATTTCATCTCATCGGGGAGATTGTTGAGAGAAAAGAAGTTATTATAGAGAAAATACCCACATAATATAATCTTGCAGATTCTCTGACTAAATGGCTGACTCAACAAAAGCATGATAGGCACACCCGAGAGTATGGTGTCCAGATTCATACTAGTTCGCTATAGTGCAAGTGTGAGATTGTTAGGGATATGCCCTATACCCAACTTGTAGATGGGCTATATGTACATGTATTTGTAATATTTTCATTAATTAATAAAATGGCAATCTTTATTATATGTGTCTTACATAACTTATATGAATCAACAACACTGTAATAAAGCCCTTGGAGTAATAAGATGATGGCTTCCACGCCTTATGAGAATCATTACTCTTAAATGTTCCTAGTCATAGTTTTGTGAATAATCTAGGCGTTCACAAAGCGGAGAGACTAGCTTGATGATATGATCCGCCTTTAAGTGGGGTAGCCGATCTCATATGCTACTAGCGGAGATCCGTCCGCTTGGTGTATCACATGGATGCATGAGTTGCTCATGTCCATCGAACTGACCGCCGAAAGTTTTTATATGGAGTGTTTATCTCATGTGTCTATGAGAACTTTCATGTATCGATTATATGACTAGTCCTTAGACTTGAGGTCGTTACAATCTTATGTATGGATCAAATAACTTTGACATTCTCCTTCCCCGGTTCAAAAGATCTGGTCATAAGGGTATGATTGGGTCATTTGTTGAAACACATTAAGTTTGTAAAGATACAACAGAGAATCGCCACTCTCTCGGATAATATTTTCTTATAAGAGTAGTATTCCAGTTCGCGGGTTGATATGTGTGATCAGTGCTTGAGACTGTGGCCACATCGGAAGAATCATGTGAGATTCTTGGGTTAGCACGATTCATGACACTATCAACATCATACCTTTGACCATATGGGTAGACACTTTCCGTACCCTAGGTCAATAGGTGGGGATATAGTGAGGCGAGGGACCGTATCATATGTAAATCGCATACAGAATAGGTATATATATATTTCCTTCTCATTTGGGGGCCTTGGCATGTTGCTAGATGTCAACCTTGGTCATTGAAATCGAACAAGCATCTGATCGGAGGATAATTTATGTTCGAATAAATTATCACGATTCATTTCATGTCCAATTTGAGGGGAACCCAAAAGGTCACACACAACAAAGTCGAAATCAATGGTTAACAGTGCACAGTACAAATATAACAGCATATATAATTACTGTAGGAATTGTTCATAAATGGTTCAATGTGTTTAATTATTGAACAGATCATTTATGAGGTTTCATAGTGGCTTAGGGATTGGTGAATGACGATAGGGGCACTTTAGGAATTGGAATAAAAAAAATTACTTTTCACATGAATAGTACGTGAATATTAAAAAAAATTGTTATTTGTTTTGAATTCCAATTCGGCCCAAACTCTTATTAAGGTTTTATAATCTCATTAAACCACTAAATTAAGATCCAATGGCTAAGATTAAATTAGCTTTCATCCCACATCGGATTCTTAATTAATTTTGTAGTTTTTGAAGCATCATATAAACCCAAAGAATTCTTTACAAATTTGTTACACCAAAACCTTTCATATATTGGGTTTATATAAGTGAGCAGCTCTAAAGTTTAAAAGTAAGCCACTAATTTTGAGGATCCTTAAGTCTAATTGACTAGAGGAACCTCGAGTTAAAAGTTTTGAGGTATTTGCCTAGGCTAGCACCAAGGGCAAAATACTCGTGCACTCAAGGCGTAGTCTTGCCGTTGAGTTTTGGCTTTGGTGTGTGCATCTTTGGAGGCCACACACTTGGGTGGTTCTTTGGAACGTGGAAGAGCTTGCTGAGTTCGAGAAAAGCTTGTAGATTGGAGGGAGGTCTGGAGGAGTCTTCGGTTCAAGTAAGTATTTTTCTTTCTTTATTTTAATTAGAGTTCTTATGATAGTTAGCATGTTTAGGTTTATGTTCTTTGCATGTTTTATGAGTTTATGCTTAGAATATATAGTAACATGCCTAGGCTTGTAGAATAATCAAAACAAATGGGTCTTGGGCAAAGGGAAAGCGGCATAATAATTTTAATTTTCCGTTGCGCACTCGCGGCCGTTTCCCAACACCTGATGGATTCCCAATTGCATTCTCTCAATATATTGGCCATCATTTTAACAGGGAGTGCTTCAAACATGTTTTCAAATCTTAAATGGCCAAGGTGATGTAACTAAGCTCAATCATATTTATATTGCTTTGATCCCCAAAGTTAAAAATCCAACGAAATTGACTGAGTTCAGACCTATATCTCTCTGTAATGTAATTTATAAAATTATTGCTAAAACAATTGTTATCAAACTAAAGTTGTCTTGACTGGATTATTTCAAAAAATCAGAGTGCTTTTATCTCTGATAACATCATCTCAGATAACATTATCATTGGATATGAATACTTGTACAAGATCAGATATAGGAAATGAGGTAAAGAAGGCCTTGTGGCCCTGAAACTGGATATAAGCAAGGCATATGATCGTGTGGAATGGTGTTTTCTGCAGAAGGTAATGGAAAAGTTAGGTTTCTCGAGCAAGTGGACACAGTTGGTGATGAAATGTGTCTTTACAGTCTCATTCTCTGTTTTAATAAACGAGGTTCCCAAAGGTGCAATTCAACCACAAAGGGGTTTAAGACAGAGCTGCCCACTATTGACATACCTCTTCATAATATGTGCGAAAGTTTTTTCTTCAATGTTACAGGGAGCAGAAGAGGAAAAGCATATCCAAGCGATTCGATTCAGTAGAGATTTATTCATATCCCACTTACTCTTCGAAGATGACAGCTTAATTTTCTCTAAGGCATCGACGAGAGATTGTCTTACTTTGAAAGAGATATTTGATTGCTATGCCAAAGCTTCTAGATAAATCTTCAACTTCGACAAATCCTCTCTATTTTTCAGTCTTAACACAAAGAAGCAAGCTGTAGCAGAAATCAAAAACATCTTCAACTTGAAAGAAGTTTCCATTCAAGAGAAATATTTGGGTCTCCCGTCAATGGTGGGAAGGAACAAAATGATTTTTTTCAACGAACTAAAGCTCAAAGTGATAAAGAGAATTAAGGGATGGTATTGTAATTTTTTCTATTGGAGGGAAAGAAGTTCTAATTAAGGTAGTGGTTCAAGCGATTTCCACCTTTGCAATGAGTGTTTTTAAAATTCTATTGAGCCTTTGCGAAGATTTACAAAAATTATTGGCTAGTTACTGGTGGGGCTCTAAAGCATCTTGAAAAAAAATTCATTAGGCTGATTGAAGGAAGTTGTGTCGACCTAAAAAGGTTGGGGGGATGGGATTTAGGGAACTTTGAGGGTTTAACCAAGCCTTGTTAGCTAAACAAGGATTGAGAATAATACAAGAATCAAAGTCACTGGTGGAAAGAGTCCTAAAGGCCAGGTATTTCAAGAATACCGAATTCTTAGAAGCAAATGTGGGCAATAATTCATCCTTTGTTAGGAGAAGTATTCTGTGGGGAAGAAAAGTGGTTCGTCGGGGAATCAGATGGATAATTGATGGAGGAGACAAAGTGTTTATCTACAACAGTAATTGGCTGCCAAGACCGGTTACTTTCAAGTCAATCTCTCCTATCATTCTACCCAGGGATGCCAAAGTTAAACTCTTGATCAATAAGGATAATAGTTGGAATGAGGAGTTGGTAAGACAAAGGTTTTTGGGAGTTGACACTGATCAGAGTCTGAGTATTAAACTACCTCAGGCTCGACGTGAAGATAAACTAATCTGGCATTTTGATAAAAGAGGTCAATACTCATTTAGAAGTGTCTATAAAGCGGCAGTCCAAGCTTTCTTATCCAACGAACCCAGTTGTTTTTGCTACTCCGAGAAAGAAAAGAGTTATTTGTGATCTCTAAATGGTCCAGGTAAAATTAAAGTCTTTATTTGGAGGGGTATGTCTAATATTTTACCAACTACAGAAAGGCTCCACAAGAGGAAGGTTATCGATACCCCGATATGCAAAAGAAGCCAAGAGGGGATAGATGATGTTTACCATGCGCTAGTGGGCTGCAAGCAAATAAGAAAAACCTGGAAGTGTTCAAGCTTTTCTAAGCTGGTCCAACATACTCAAACCAGAACAATATGGGATTTTATCCGGAAAGTCACGCCTACAACCATAAAAGGTGAATTCGAACTAATGATAACCATTATGTGGGCTAAATGGCATGCAATGAATGAATTTCAGTTCAGCCAACACACAGGGATTATTGGCGAAGGCAGAAGCCATGTACACTGTGTTTCAAAGAATAGATTACCAATGAGACAGCAAGTCAGAAAGCATTTCTGAAAGCACTAGACATTTAACCCCAACTGCTTGGAAACCTCCTCCAAAAGATTTTTACAAGCTAAATATTGATGCAGCAACAAGTATTGCTGAGAAGAAAGCCGAATCGGGAGCCATAGTCCAAAATTGGGAGGGCGAGATAATGGTCGCAGGAATTCAAAACACAATGTTCAGTGAGGATGTGGAATATGCAGAAACATAAGCTTTATTTTTTGGCATTAAAATGGCAAAGGAAGCTGGATTAATGCCGCTAATGGTGGAGTCTGACTCCAGAAATGTGGTTAATATGGTCAATGGCCGAGAAAACAACTTGAAGGAAATAACTTGGTTGATCGTTGAGATTCAAGAACTTGTAGTCGGGAAAAATCAATTTCAAGTTAACCAAGTTTTAAGAGTGTGTAATGAGAAAGCTCATAGATTAGCTAAATATATTATCTCTAAGCCGAATTATATTATATGACTGGGGGAAATTCTAGTGTCGGTAAGTAATTTACTTTAATTTTATCTAATGAATATCTACTTTTTTTTAAAAAAAATGAGGGGACAAGAGAGCGTGTAAAAGAGGGACAAAAATCAATAATGAAATCGAGCAACTTCGGCGCATGTCCCAGCCGACTTCATTGTGGGTGTGTCGGCTCTTTCCCTTTTCAAACTTTTCGGCTTTCATTTTGATTATCGAAGCGCTCTATTAGCTGACTTTAATATGGCTTTACCACGACCTGCATCATTTCATTTTCTATTTGAATTCTTCTCATTTCAGTTCATATTTTCAAAATAGCAAAACATTGATTTAGATAAAATTTGATTTTCATAAAAAAAAAATTATATTAAATATTTTTTTTTTTATTTTAGCAGGGTAAACGAAATTATCTCCTTAATAAATATTTTTTTTTATTAATTTATATGATATATTTTAATAAATTTTCGAATTAAATGATGTATCTGCCACCGATAACAGCAATCTTCACAAAAGGAAATCAGATAACATAATTCCTTTCCAAAAAAGGAAAAAAAAAACAATTTACTAGAATATGAGTCAATACCTTTTTGTGAAATAGCAGCAATTTCATAGGAAAATCCAAACGGAAATAGCAGCAATTTTTAATTTGAAATTAATTGTGATCCCCTGTAACCCTGTTACTCGGATGCTAAAATTAGAGATGGTAAAATATATCAACAAATTGAATTTGTATCGAATCATAAACGAATCAAATCAAAACATGATAGATTCATATTTGATTCGTTTATTAGCGAACGAATACTAATATTCATTTAGTTATAATATTATTCAATACCATAATTTATTTACATTAATTTTTCATAAATATATACAAATGAAATATGTAATTAATATATTTACTAAAAATACCTCATCAAATATTGAAAATATTTATTTTTTAGGGTAATTAATCATAATTTCTAGAATCTTAATTGAAAAATAACAATAACTAGAAAAGAAAATAATAAAAACGAATAAACGAATCAATTAGCTTAAATTCGTATTCGATTCGTTTAATAAATGAATCGAATCGAATTAATATATTTATTAAACGAATCCATTTTTCAAGCCCGTATTCACTTTAAAGTGAATCAAATCGAACGAATAAACGAATACTAATCCAAATTGTCACCCCTAACTAAAATGTTAAAGACTCTTTTCCATGGAGGGAATGAGTTTGAATTCTCCTGGTCGTACTATTTTATAAATATTTATTTGCAAGTGTTTATATTGAGCACATTATTTTAAATTATATTTAGTAAATACGTGTATTTTTAAATATTATTAAAAAATATTCAGTCTAATAGCTACAAAAGTAGCGACATAAATATTTTAAATAATGTTTAGAAATACAAATATTAATTGAATAATTGGATCTAACGATAAAGATTAAATTAACATTGATCATAAATGAAAATATTGTCAGATTGATCTTGTAATTATTTTGTGCAAGATTTGAGGCCTAAATCTTGATCAAATTTCAATAAGATCAGATTTGTGAACTCCACTATGCAGTTGAGAGATTTGTATCAAAAACTTCACAAAAGAAAATTGTTGAGCTTATCATCAATCAACACAAAATTGTTAAATGACCAAATAGGAGTCCATAAGAAGTTAAAAAAAAAAAAAAAAAAAAAAAAATCGATCATCTTTTAAGAGCAGCCTGGCGTTCTTTATTAGGTTGGATCAAGCGCCCAGCATTTTTGCATGTGAAATCTCTCAAGTAAACAAATAGGGATCAAAATTTGGTAAATTAAGTGATAACTGATAAGACCCGGCTAACCATTAAATGGCTTCAAAAAAAACAGAGAGAGAGAGAGAGCTAAGTAAGTCGACCTTAGCCAGTTATGTATCTGTAGTCCCCTGAGCTTGCTTCTGGTAAATTGTTTCTAAGCATTCCTTAGCTCTGTGAACCTTTGATTGTAGGTAAAAGCTCCCATTTTTCGCGTTTTTCTCAAACAAGTTGTCGTATTTCTACATACAAGGGATCACCAACGTGATATAATCTCAAGGAGAAGAAAATACGAGAATAAATTTCAGAAATACTTTATAAAGTTAACCTTTAAGATCTCTTCCCACGATGATTGCTCAGTTACACCAAGAATCTGCCTTGCCTCTGGTTCAGCCATAATTTTGCCTGCTCTCCTGATGTTTTGCACTGTTTCTTGAGCAACACCAGATTTTGAGGCATCTGCACTGAGTGATGAACATTGTAAAGCTTACGGAATTTTACGCCAATGCAACCATAACAATGCCCAAAAATGAGAAAAGCACAATCACAGATATTGCGATGAGTTCAGCATTAAAAAAATGATTGTGGAAGGGTGAAAAAACATACTTGCAAGTGCTTGACGGTATGCTTGAACTACAGCCCTTCCCATTATTGCAGAGCCCATCACAACCAATTGGGCAATAATTCTCGCAGCCTGCACAAACAGATGCAACAAATCTTACCTTTAATACTCTTCTTTCTTTCTTCTTTAAGTATAAAAGGGTATCTTAGGACAGCAGAATAGAGAAGCACCAAATAACATTTCAAGGATCCAGTAGAAATCTGTCTTGGAAAAGCCTCCATCAAAAGATAATCAAGGTTTTCCAAGGAAAGTAATCAACTTATAACATCCTTGCCATAAAATAAATATGGGCACAATGCAATGAGTTAAGATAAGCAGATGATAAAGATACTCTCGTTTCTGAGCAAAAAGTACAGGTTTGCGCAACAAAAGAAATAATTTAGTAAAAGGACAAGTTTCAACTCAAGCAAAAGTATATCTTGTCAATGACCAAAGTTTATTCTAGCTTCATGTACAAAAGTTTCCATCATTGCACAAATATTTTTTCTCAAGGTTAAACGTATTACAACTGGAAACTAAGTTGCCTTTGTTTAAATCCATGGAAATGACAAAAATATCTAACATGATCCAAGGCAGGATTAGACAAGCTCAGCCTAAAGATGTTGCTACCATTAAGTCATCAAGAGTACTGCAGCCTTTGTCCCCATACAAAATAGCCCCACCCCTTAAGTTCTTGCTACCTACTAATTCTTTAACATAAGCATAATATGTAAAACATAAGTACTTGTGACTAGCAAAGAAATTTGTTAAGAGCCAATTCAAAGGACCATCTAAATTATCCAGATGGTGCAATCAGGGGGCTCCTAGAAATGCAACATGAACTCATTGCCAAAAGTTCATCAATAAGTTTTCCAAAGCGATTCTCTTGTAAGCACACTGTTGGGAGTTTTTTTGGTTCCTATTCAAGATCTTCGTAAGTATCTGAAGTTAGATCACAAAACCAAGGTATAGTTCCGGATCGAGAGCAGGCTCGACCACAAGGGAGAGCAATAATTAAATATCATAACACAATAATTTATGTGGTTCAGCTTTGCGCCTACGTCCATTGGTACAGGAGGATAATTTTTACTAACAAATGGGAGTGTACAAAATTAGGGACAACTCTCAAAATCCAATAACCTGATACACCCAAATGGATCCTCTATTGTGCACCAAAGGAAACCCACCAACTCTCTAAAAGCTTTCTTCAAATGCTAGCAAAACTCACGAAAATGGGATACCTAAAGCTCTCTCGGATGAAGCTATTTATAAGTAAATTTGAGAACTACCGTAACCAATTGCATTTAATGTACAATTGATTGTCAAATTTCGATGCTTGACAAACTTGACTTTCACCAAGCCAAAACACAAAATTGTCAAACTGATTAATGAAACATGTGAGCAATTTCTAACTCCGTTGCCTACTTGTAGCTGGCAAATAAATGATTTTCAAAATTCCACAAATCTCCCCCTCGGCGATTTGTTCAAATTTGAGACGACTACTAATGAACCATGATACTTCATTCCTAAACTAATCCCAATATAGGATCTAAAATGGCTGGCATCGTTGTGACTACCTGTGTACCCAGGTTGGGATCAAGCCAATTGTAGTTCCAAGTATCTCCCTATTTGACTATGAGGAGAAATTCACCATTCCGGCAATAGTTCGAGAAGTTTCAAGCTTCTCCCTTGGTTAGGTTTTTGTTAACTTATTGAGACAATTTTCATTTGTATGAATTTTCTCGAGTTCTTACAGCTTGGAACTCAAGGCATCCCATATCTAAGCGCAACTCTAAAAGACTCATCTTATTTCACTATTCAAATACTTATTTGATTACCAATTTGACAAATTGAAGAGTGAAAAAATAAGCAATCTTCCAGATGACTCTTCAAATAAAAATAAGATTATAATATTTTAATCAAATTGAATGGCACTACTTTTGTTATATGATTTTAATATAAAAATAATTATAAGTAATGAGGATGATGTGATATAAAAATTATATAATATTAGTATAAGAGAAATAATGTAAATAGATTTATATTATTTTAATTAAATTGAATGAAATTCACTTTAATTGTATTATTTTAAAATATAAATAATTATTAGTAATTCCAACTACCACTACTACAATAAAGTGAGGAGAGATAAAATATTATATAATAATATTTTAAGAGAGAGAAGTCACTCATCAATATTAAAGAGTGAGAGGTAAAATCTATTTGATGAATCTCAATTGATGTCTCTTTTGGAACCAATTTTGATGATATAACTCTTCTATTTAGCAACTACTTAATATTTGAAGAAAATTTTGAAGTTGCTCTAATAATACCTTATATGGACATGTTTTAATCTCGAGTGGACGATAGAATTTTTACCAAGGTAGACGGCACTCTGGCCATCACAGTACAACACGTACTTATCTTGTTTGAAAATCAATTCTTGCACAAATTTCTTCATCCACAATAATTCCTTGCATGCTTCTATTGCTGCAATAAATTATGCTTTTATTGTCGAGGGTGCAATGCATTTTTGCAATCTTGATTGCCATGACACAATTTGCCCTGAAAAAGTGATGAGGTAACCCGGAGAAGACTTACGGGTATTAACATCTTTAGCCATGTTTACATAGGTGTAGCCCACTAACACCGGTTTGCCATTTCAAAAGCAGAGATGTAGCCATTTTGGATCCTATATTGGGATCAATTTGGGAATGAAGTATCATGGTCCATTAGTAGTCGACTCATATTTCGATAAAATTTCGCCAAAGGATAGATTTGTTGAAACTTTGACAATCATTTATTTGGTAGCTACAAGTAAAAACCAAAGTTAGAAATTGTTGCCATGCTTCATTAATCACTTTGACTATTTGTATTTTGGCTAGTGAAAGACAAGTTTGTCACGCACCAAAATTTGACAATCAATTTTATATTAAATGCAATTGGTTGTGGCAATTCTCAAAGTTCCTTATAAATAACTTTCGAGTTCTCCCTCGTTAGTCAGCAGTACATACTCATCTGCAGAATATTTTATGAAAGGTCGTTGGTTTTTGTCAGACCTTCTTGGTGGATATGTTATGGATACATCTTGTACTGGTGGTTGATTGCAATCATCATCATTTCCTGGAGCATTTTCATCACTTGTACCTTCTTGATTGGTATCCTCATCGGCACCGGTGTATGAGGTTCTAGATTCACGTCAACATTTTCATAATGTTGTCTCCATTGGATTGGAGTTTTGTTAGGAGTCTTTTTTATTTGCACCCAAGATCTTCGCAAGCAATAAATAAATATAGAGAAATTAACAATACCAAACCAAACAAAGCCTTTTCCCACTAGGTGGGGTCGGCTACATGAATGTTTTGATGTCATTGTGCTCTATCTAAGATCACTGATTCATAAAGCTCCATAAAACCTAGGTCTATTTTTATGGATTCTATCAATGTCAACTTAGGTTTTCCTTTTCCTCGCTTCACATATGGCAGTACCATTTGCTCTCAAATTCTCACCAGATCACTTAAAGGTCTACATTGGATATGTCCAAACCATCTTAGTGTTGTTTCTCTCATCTTCTCATCAATCGATGCTACACCCAGATTCTTCTTGATTACTTCATTTCTAACTATGACTTTCCTAGTCCACCCACACATCCATCTAAACATTCTCAATTCAACTACTCTCATTTTTTGGGCGTGTTATGCTTTATTGTCCAACATTTTCTTCCATAAAGCATTATAGGTCTCACAGAATCCTATAAAATTTGCCTTTAAGTTTTAAAGGAATGTTGCAATCACATAAGACCCCGGACGCATATCTATATTTCCTCCAGCTCAATTGAATTCTATGTATATCATTTTGACCGACTTCCCCATCTTTTTGAAGAATGGACACGAGGTACTTATAACACTTGCTACTTGAGATTAATTGATCGCCAATTCTTATTTTTGCCGCATTACCTCTACGACCTTCGTTAAACTCACAAATCATGTGTTCAGTTTTTAACCTACTTAGTGGGTAGCCTTTAGCTTCTAAGGTTTTTCTCTACATCTCAAATTTAGCATCTACACCTTCTTAAGACTTGTTGGAATTAGGAAAATAATAATTAGGTTGATTGTTAGAATAATTAGTATTTATTAGTAATATTTACTTTCCTAATATGTTGTATTCTCATGCCTATATAAAACCATCTCTTGTAAATATTTTCATAACAAATATAGCAGTGTTTTCTCTAATTCTCTACATGGTGTCAATAGGCTGATCCTATGGTTCCTTTTTTTCGGCGTCACAGCCGCCGCCGAAGTCACTGTTCCGACGCGTCCGACAACACCTCTGGCATCCTCCGACTCCTTGTCAGCTGGTTGTCTCAATTCCGTCGTCGGTTTCCTCTTTTGGCATGTCTCTCTCCCTGATTTTTCCAAAATATACTCGAAACCCTAGATCTCCCCACCACCACTTCCGCGCCTTTTCCCCACAAACCGACACCATCATTACTCTCTGACAACGCCCATCTACCTTCGCCATGCACCGTGCGCATTCGTCCCACGCGCCTCCATATTCCTTACATGTGTGTGCCACGCGCCGCAGCTTGCCTCCAGCCCCTACTTCCGCGCTCTGACCAGTTTTCCCTTTAGTTTTCAGAGATACTTCTTATGGCTAGCCCATCGAAAGGCTACAATCACCCCCGAGCTCCGATCTTGCCTAAATCAAGTGCCTCTGTTCCTATTATATTTTTGGATCTCCTGTTATTACAACTGAAAAGTTAATTGGCTCTTTAAATTATGTTTCTTGGTCGGCAACAGTTGAATTATGGTTTATGGGGCAAGGGTGTGAAAATCATTTGACCTCTAGTGAGGATGCTATACCTGATGCTGAGCGCAAATCTTGGAAAAAATTGATGCTCAATTATATAATCTCTTATGGCAATCCATTGATCGTAAACTTTTTATCATGTTTAAGACCTATAAGACTTGCCACAAGTTATGGAGTAAGGGCCAAGCTTTGTATACTAATGATATCCAGAGATTTTATAATGTTGTGTCCAATATGTTTGACTTGAATCAACGTGATCTGGATATGTCTAAGTATATTGGTCGAATTGAACCATTGCGAGAGAAGTTCAATTCTATCTTGCCAATTACTACTACTATTGTTGAGCAAGAACGCCAGCGAGAATAGTTCTTTATAATGTTGACTTTGATTGGGATACGATCTGAGCTTTTGCCTGTTCGTGATCAGATATTGGCCAGTGCTACTATCCTCTCTTTGGAAAATATTTTTGCCCGACTCCTTCAAGTCTCCTCCACTACCGTCACTAACTCTGAGTCCCACTCCGCAGACTTCTATCTTAGCAGCACATGACAGTTCCAAGGGCGGTGGGGGTCCCAATCTTCACCGAGGAGTGTGTCCAAAATGCACTTACTATCATAAGATTGGTCACACCCGAGAGCATTGCTATCAGCTTCATGGCAAACCACTTCATCCTCCTATTGCCAAGGTTGCTCAAGTTGACAGCCTTGCGTCCTCTGATTCTTCCAAGCAACCATTTCAGCAGGTTACCTTATCTGGCCCGGCTTATGCAGCTTTCCTTCAATATCAGGCCTCTCAGCAATCATTGTCCGCCTCTGCTGCCCACACTAGTAATTCTATGGCTTACCTCACTCAGTCTTCTCCTTTAGGCCCATGGGTCCTTGATTCCGGAGCCTCCGACCATATTTCTGGTAATCCACAATTTTTCTCCTCTTTAACCGGTTCGATATCTCTCCCTATGATTACCCTTGCTAATGATTCTAAAACCGTTGCTAAGGGCATAGGGCGAGCTTCTCGTGTTCCTTCCTTATCATTGAACTTTGTTCTTTATATACATGGTTATCCTTTTAATCTTATCTCTGTCAGTAAATTTGCTCATGATCTTAATTATTCTATCACTTTTCTTAATAATTATATTGTTGTGCAGGACCAAACTACGAGACGGAAGATTGGTATAGGACGTGAGTCACAAGGCCTCTATCATCTTTCGCGGTCGCTATCTTCCGTTGCTTACGCTTCTTTTGATTTTGCCGAAGTCATTCATTGTCGTTTGGGTCACCCGAGTCTGTCCAAGCTCCAAAAGCTAGCTCCGCATCTTTCTAATCTATCTTCATTTAATTGTGAGTCGTGTCGATTTGACAAACAAACTCGTACTAAGTTTCCCAAACGTGTCAATAATCGGGCTACGTCCCTATTTGAATTAGTTCATCCTAATGTTTGGGGTCCCTGTCATGTCAACTCTGTTTTGGGATTTCGATATTTTGTTACATTTATTGATGATCATTCTCGAATCACTTGGTTGTTCTTAATTAAATATCGTTCTGAGTTATTTACGATTTTTAAAACCTTTTGTACTGAAATTCAAACTCAATTCGGTATTCCTATACGTATACTACGCAGTGATAATGCTCGGGAATATTTTCCTACCCCGTTCAAAGACTTCATGTCTTCTTTTGGCATTCTTCATACTCCATAATAATATGCCACTTTGTTTATGGGGGGATGCTGATCATATACCTTCTTCTGTTTTGTAGAATCAAGTGCCTCACTCCATTATATTTCCAACTCAACCCCCACCGTCTGCCACTTCGCATACTCGGTTGTGTCTTCTTTGTCCATAATTTGAAACAGGGCCAGATCAACTGGGCGCTAAGTCTACCAAATGTGTCTTCTTTAGTTACTCTAGACTTCAAAAAGTGTACCGTTGTTACTCTCCCGATGTTGACCGTTACATAATTTCCGCTGACGTCACCTTCTTTGAGTCATCTCCATTTTTCTCTCCCAATACACCGACCATCCTACCCATTCCCGAGGTCCTTCCCGTTCCATTCTACAACCCTCCAACAGAGGCAAGGTCTACTATATGAAGATAAGGGACATACTCAGGTTCTTGGTTATTCTGATGCAGATTGGGCAGGTTCTCCATCAAATAGACGCACTACTACAGATTATTGTGTTCTGATTAAAGGTAATATAATATCTTGGAAGAGTGAGAAGCAAGTCGTCGTCACCAGGTTTAGTGCAAAAGCATAGTATAGGGCTATGGCCTTAGCAACATGCGAGCTAGTATGGTTGAAAAAATTATTGCAAGAATTAAAATTTGGACGAGGAGCACAAATGAAGTTAATCTGTAACAACCAGGTTGCATTACATATCGTCTCCAATCCCGTGTTTCATAAAAGGACCAAACACACAGAAGTGGATTTTCACTTTATCAGAGAGAACACTTTATCAGGATGTATTGCTACTAGTTTTGTCAACTCAGAATGTCAATTAGTAGATGTCCTTACTAAGTCTCTTCGAGGTTCTTCCATTGATTTCATTTGTAACAAGTTTGGTGCATATAACATGTATGCTCCAACTTGAAGAGAGTGTTGGAATTAGGAAAATAATTATTAGGATGATTGCTAGAATAATTAGTATTTATGTGAAATATTTACTTTCATAATATATTGTATTCTCATGAAGCTATTCATAAAAAAGTTTGAGAACTGCATAACCAATTACATTTAATATGAGATGTCAACAAACTCCATGAAGTGAACTAGATTAGTTACTCATGAAAGCTTCTTAAAATCCCTACAGTGGTCAACCACTGCCCCTAAGTTTGCCCATTAACTGACTCAACTACTCTAAGAACTTGATAAAAAACTTAGTGCCTAGCATCAGGTTAAAATGATTAATGCCAATTTCTAATACCTGAAAATGCATGATGGGGTAGATAAGAAATGTGCTATGAATTATACATACCATCACTGAAGACAAAGAAAATATATAGAGAGGAACTGTAGGAACTACAGATTACTTCAAAGTCCCGAGAAACCTGCAATAGCACAACCACGAGGAATATGTCATTCTATAACACAACCAACTTTTCTGCTCTCTGTATGCACCATGCAGGGAAAAAAACCAACATAAAACAACCAACTTTCCAAAAAAAGTGAACAAATTTTACGTTATAAAAAATTAACAATTAGTTATTAGCCGAAGATCACACAGCAGAGGTCTATAAAATACTTTGAAACTCTTCCATAAGAACATTCAACAAACCAACACGAAAGCCATCCAAAAAGCAACCACATCTTCCAAGTTCCTATCCACTACCCAATATTTTGCCCCAAAAAAAAAATATAATTATTTGTTATACACATGAATTTAAAACCGATTCACCAAAATTCTGAAACACAGAACCCTAATGCAACATACAATATTATTCTAGTCTATCCTCAGCTTAACATGCATTAAACAAATAAATTATTATTATTCTCGCACCTTGAACGGTTCCAAAACTGAATACAATTTGTATTTTATGACATATAATCTGAAATAAATTTCTGTAATCCGCAGAAATACCCAAAAGAAAATAAATAATTAATCAAACGATACTCTATTTTTTGAAATATAATCAAAAGAATACTTACACAAGGGGAATATCAATTTATCGCTATCGGTGAAGATGACTGCTTGCTTGGAGAGAAAGGGTCTACAATTTAGGCTTTCAAGGCACAATATAGAGAGAGGAAGAGAGACATCGAAACCCACCCGCCCATCTCATAATCCGGTCATTATCCCCACCCGGGAGTAAAACCCATATTCGGGACACTCGTTTCATTGGGCCTAATTGGGCTTTAGACACTACTTAATAACCAATCAGATCCGGCACGGTTCCGGTTCGGAACCGAAACCAAACTGGAACTAAATCGATTGGAATCGGACGGTTCCGATTCCGATTTCGGAATCGGAATCGTAATATTTTGGTTCGGTTAGTGCAGAAGTATCTGGTATAATCTTCCATTCAAAGGCTTGTTCCTGAGCCCAAAATAGTTTGTATCAGGATGTTGGAAGTAAGGTCTATGGACAATAAAGACTATCCTGAACTTGTCCATTTCTTCTCTCTGCTACGTCCCTACCACCACATTAAAGGGCATAAACGGCACTCCTGGCCTCGGCGCCCACACTTCGGGTGAACAGGACTCACAAAGAAGACCGCCTAAAGTAAGGATCGATGGTATTTTTCTAACTATTTTCCAATAAAAAAAATCAGAATGAAACCGGAACCGTTCGATTCGGTTCCGATTCGGAACCGAACCGGACCGGTGACCACCCCTGATCCCAATCTAACGGAACTGGGGCTCCATTACAAAATTAAAATCCAACATTTGGATCAAATTTTTTGTTGGAGTTCCACTACATTTTGTATTGGAGCCCCGATTCCCAATTGTTTAGAGTAGTGATACCTCACCATCCTCGTTTTTTAATTAACTCTATTAATTTCTAAAACTATTCTTATTAAAAAAAAAATTATTATTAAAAAACTTTTATTTTAAAATAATAATATTCGATCCTTAATTTATCTCACCAATCCTCATTTTTTTAATAAACCATATTAATTACTAAAATTATCCTTATTAAATTAATTCTTTTAATTCATTAATTTCCATCTCACTTCATTTATCATATCAAAATGGGCCAGTTTATATTCAAAGGATTCGTCTCCAAAGCGATAAATTTGTTATCGATGATTATGTTATTTTTTAGATGGATCAATATTGTGGCACAAAAAGCATGCAAGAACTTAAGGCCTTCAATTTGATGAAATTTTGGAAACAACATTTGAGTTGTCAGTGTCCCATTCTTTAATTGAATCACTGGTGGCATTGAAGTTGTATTTCTATTTATTTAAGAAAATTTATGTTATTGAATACTGTGAAATTTCAAAACTTTATTTCAGTTCCTTCTTTGTAGAGTAAACTCAATTGCTAAGAGTTTAAGAGAGAGAGAGAGCAGCTGAGAGAGAAGAAAAATAAATGGAGTTATTTGAAAAGTGGGAGCTAATGAAACCAGTGATGTAAAATTCGGCCCGATTCATCGATCGGGGATTAGGAGAGGGTCAAGGGTCATAGATCAGATTGCAGGTCAACTTGAGATCACTAATTAATCATATATTTTAATTATTTTTTATAAAAAAATATTAAAAAAACTAAATTAATAATAAAAAATAAAAAATCGACCCTTCAAGTTCAACCCACTAAACCCGGATCGAGACACCAATTCAGCGGTTGAACCAGCTGGTTCAGTGGATCTGAGGCTGATTCAACTCCTACCCGGGTTAAGGAGATCACCCGCACCGGACCTTGGACTGGTTCCCGGTTTAATCGGTCAGACTAGCTAGTCCTATTCGAGTTTTAAATCAATGAATGAAACAAATTAAGGGATCAAATATCACCACAACGCTTATATTTATTTGTGATCTAAATAATGTTAAAATTTTGATTTTATAATTGGAAAATTTACAAAACTAACCCAATTATTTTTACCAATTTAAAAACTAATCCACTTCTAAATTTAAATCTTTCTTGACCAAATACAATGTTTTCGGAACAAATTGCCCCTCACAAAATTGTATTGCAGAACTCATTATCCTCTTCACCATTTCAATGCCACATCACTGCACAAACTAATTTTTTTTCTTCTACAATCTCTCTTATATGCTTAGTTGCTAAAATAGAAAATTATCAAAAAAAAAACATAATCATAGAAGATGATAAGCGGTAAATATATCAATATTTTACCACCCCTTTTGACTTAATATTTTATATAGTTTCTTGATTTTTATAAATATTTTAATGTGTTTTGTGTATTTTGTAGATAAATAAGATTTCAGGACTGACTGGAATCAAATCAGGGCCAAAACAGCGAAAAACGAACAAAAATGATAAAATTATCATTTCGGCGTTGCGACCGCTAAAGTACGCTGGACACGTGTCAACATCAGAGAAATTTGCTATCATACGCGCTTGCCAACATGCGCCTTCCATGTGTCCACATCACAGCAATCTTGCTATCATGCGTCGGACATGTGTCATCATCACATGCTGCCAACACTACACGTCATTGCTGATGTCAGCGTCGCGACGCACACAACTTCAGGCGTCGCGACGCCGAGCCAATAATTCAGCTACCGACAAAAAATACGTACACGTGTCAGCATCTCACGAAGCCGCGGATAGGTGGCACAAATCAATGGCGCGTCGCGACGCGTGGACCAAAATGTTGCCTATAAATTGAGGCCGAAATCAGAATTCCAATCCATACATTCTTCTGGGGATTTCCTTAAGAATACTAAGAAGATTGTATCTTGTTTGTTTATTTACAGCTTTCTGTATTTAATTTTTATTTTACGCAATAGTTTTTTCTTTACTTTACTTTCAGTCTTTATTTTTACTTTTCAGTATGAGGAGGTAACTCATCTCTGCTGGGGTGAAAGGTTAAGCTTTTATTACTAATATTTAGATTAATCTCCCTTAATTATAATATATAAATTATTTAAAACTTGACTGAATGAGATACCGCTTTTATGGTCGGTTGGAATTAATTAAATTGATTTTAACATGACTAAATTGGATACCGCCTTTATGGTCGGTTGGAATTAATCATAAATCTGACTTAATCATAAATCTGACTTAATCAAGATACCGCATATGGCCCTATATGGTCGGTTGGTAATATCATGCAAAATTTATATATTATAATAAGGGAGATATCTAAAATAGAAGTAATAAAAGTGGATCCTCTAACCCCCAGCATTTTCTTTATTGCTTTATTTACCTTTTTAATTTCCAAGTTTTACTTTATGTCATTTACTTTATTTAAGCTTTTACTAGTCCTATATATGTGTTGTAACTAAATACCATATCTGAGGTTGTGATGAATTTCAATATCACCGATTTATAAGGGGTTATTTTCTGTCTTGGGTAATATAAAGGTTTATTTATTAAGTCTTAAGCTTAATGCTTATTGTTAACTGGCCATTAATAAGATTGATGTGGTAAACTTAAAATGAACTTGACGAAGGGATTTTAGGTTTCAGCCTTAGATTTAATAGCCCACGATCTCCCTTAAGGATTAGATACCCCTTAATAGATTTCCTTCCAGGATAGACATATACCTGTCAGGGGGTAGCCACAATTGGAACTTAGTCTTAATGAATTGAGGTAACTTGGTTAACATAGACATATGATTAATTGGGTTATTTGGGTATTTACATCTGACCATCGACAGAGGCTTTTGCATAATTTCGTGTTCCAGGTTAATAAACCGATATATTGCACAAATATAAGATAACCACTTCATCTTTAAAAGATATTGGAAGAATTCACTACTTTAGATAGTTTATAATATTGATTTTACCTTTAATTCACATTCGCATTGTTTTATTTAATTGTCTTTAGTTTAAAATCATCATCCAATCAACAATTAAATCTATTAGATACTCATAAACATTTAACGTCATAAATTAATAGCCTAGGTATTAAGTCCTCGTGGGATCGATACATTTTATACTACTTGAGCGATACGTGCGCTTGCGTTACATGTGTGATTTCACTGATCAAGTTTTTGGCGCCGTTGCCGGGGACTTATTTATCTTTCACTATTAATTTTGGGGTTAAATACTTTTACTTGTGTCTAATTTGTTTTTATTTATTATTTTTATTTTCTTGTGTTTCAGGTTCTCAGTCACTACATGAGAAGAACTAGAAGCTTTGAAATTCGTCCGCTTGACCCAGAGATTGAAATAACATCAGACAGTTGAGAAGGGAAAGGCGAGAAGGCCGAGAAGCACTTATCAACATGAACATTCAAGAACCTGAACCTTTGGAGGTTGCACCACTAATTCCCATTCGAAACAGAACTATTCCGATGGTTGACGGCTTCATTTCGTGCATTGTACTTCATCCCTTATCAGCAAATGTGTGTGACATCAAAACATGCATTCAGATGATACAGCAATCAGTTCAATTTGGGGGGAATGCAGTTGAAGATCCTAATGCCCACATCAGCAACTTTCTGGAAGTTTATGGCACATTCAATTACAACCGAGCGGCAGAAGAAGCAATGAGACTATGTGTTTTCCCATATTCCTTGAAAGACAGACCTACGGCTTGGCTAGATTCACTACCAGCAGGTTCCATCACAACTTGGAACACTCTAGCCACCAAATTCCTTGCAAAGTACTTTCCCCCAGCCAGAACTGCAAAGCTGAGGAATGACATTACATCATTTGTACAACATGACTCATAATCCCTCTGCAAAGCTTGGGAAAGATACAAGGATTTGCTCAGAAAATGTCCTCACCATGAGATTGTAAAGTGGCTACAAGTCCAAACCTTATATAATGGACTTTCTGGATTAACGAGAACCACAATTTATACTGCTACTGGAGGAGCTTTAATGGCAAAAGGAGAAGATCAGGCCTGGGACCTAATTGAAGAAATGGCCAACAATAATTCTTTGTGGCCAACAGAAAGGAGCATGATCCAATGAATTGTTGGAATCTACGAAGTTAGAGCCAACACAGCAATGAATGCCAAGCTTGATCTGATTTGTAAAAATCTGAAAACTCTTAACATTAAGGTTAATGTTGGATCCGCAAGTTCACCATATGGAGGAGCACCAGAGTCAGAATCTTACAACCAACATGATGAGACGGTGAATTATGTCAACAATTTCAACAAATAGAGGAACAATCCATATTCCAACACCTTTAACCCAGGGTGGAGAAATCATCACAATTTCGCATGGAGCAGCACTTAAGGGCAAATGAACAACCCACCACCAGGATTCCAACAGCAAAACAAAGGCCATGAGTATGAAAAAGAACCAGGAATAACAGAAGTGATGGCTCACTTGAAAAAGCTAGAAGTAAAATACGACTCTCAAGCAGCATCATATGATGCTATGTTTCAATCACAAGCAGCATTAATTTAAAGCCAAGCAGCATCTTTGAAAACTCTGGAGAATCAAATGAGACAACTGGCCCATGCTCAGAGTTACAGACCGCAAGGTACCCTTCCTAGCAACACAGAACCTAATCCAAGGAACATGAGGAAAGAACAATGTCATGTTATCACTTTAAAAAGCGGTACTGAGATCAACAAAAATATTGGAATCAAGGCATTCACTGAGGAAGTTCCAAAAGAAAGCAGCGTAGCAAATCCACAGATGAAGGAAAGAGAAGCAAAAGCAAATGATCGAGAAAGATTCACTCCACCTCCACCATTTCCACAGCGTCTCCAGAAAAATAAACTAGACAAACAGTTTGCTCGATTCTTGGAGATCTTCAAAAAGCTGCATATCAACATTCTATTTGCAGAAGCGTTGGAACAAATGCCTAGCTATGTCAAATTCATGAAAGATATTCTTTCACGAAAACGGAGATTGGGAGATTACGAGACAGTAGCACTGACAGAAGAATGCATCATCATCATTCAGAGGAAGATTCCCCCAAATTTGAAAGATCCTGACATTTTCACCATTCCTTTCACTATAGAAGAACATAACTTCGGTAAGGCTTTATGTGATTTATGTGCTAGCGTTAAGTTGATGTCTTTTTCTATTTACAGGAAACTGCAAATTGGAGAAGCAATGCCCACCTCAGTCTCTCTGCAACTTGCTGATAGATTGCTCACATTTCCGAGAGGTGTAGTTGAAGATATGATGGTCAAAGTCGACAAACTCATTCTCTCATCAGATTTTATTATCATTGATATGGAGGAAGACGAAGACGTGCCCATCATCCTCGGGAGACCATTCTTGGCTACAGGTCGAACCATTATTGATGTACAAAAAGGTGAACTAACCATGAAGGTACAGGACCAAGAAGTAAAATTCAATATTTTCAAAGCCATGGAATTCCCGAATGATGAAAAGAATGAGGAATGTTTCAGGCTTGATGTTATAGATGGTACCATCTGGAACTCAGATGAAAAACAAAGTCCAACCGACAAACTTAAAGCATGTTATCTGCCTGAAGATAAAATGTACTGTGCATTGAAGAAGTTAAATCTTGATCTATAAGCAACTGAAGAGAAAAGGCTCCACCAACTCAACGAATTGGAGGAATTTCACAAACAGCCTTTTGAGAATGCCAAATTATACAAAGAAAATGCCAATAAGAGACATGATGAGAAGTTAGTGCGCATACAACTGGAACCGGGGCAACGGGTATTGTTCAGCAAATCAAGGTTGAAATTTTTCCCTGGAATGTTAAAATCACGGTGGTCAGGTCCATTCCTATTCACTCAAGTTTTACCAGAAAGAACCGTTGAGTTACATGATCCCAATTCTAATGAAACATTCAAGGTTAAAAGTAAGTGTGTCAAGCACTACTGGGGAGAATCATTGGAGCAGCGACAAAAAGAAAGTGTCACACTTTCAGATCCAGCCTAACGTTCGGGCAGTCATGTCTAGCTGACGACGTTAAACTTAGCGCTAGTAGGGAGGTAACCCATGCAATTTGTGTATATATTCAGATTTGGTGTGTTTTATTTTTGTGTGTTTAATTTTTGTAGGTAAAGTCACATTTCAGGATGGAAGACGTTCTCGTAAATCTTCACAATTAATTTCCTTCTCTCCCTCAAAACTCTCTGATGAAAGTCTACAAAGCTCGCATGGAAAAAATGAGACTTCTGATGATCAAAGGTATTCCTAATGACATTCGTTGGTTAATTGAAACACGGGTCCGATTTGCAGGTGAGTCCTCTAACTCTTTTATTTCATATATGTCTGGTTTAGGAAGAAGCACTTATGCTAAGAAAAGAAGAGCTAAAAGAATGGGTGTTTTCTAAAAATGTGCACGTATGACATGAAATACTCGTTGTCGTTCTTTAGGAATGCTGTCTGATAACCGTGAAGATAAAATTAAATTCATTAGAGATGGCTTGAGTAAGGAGTCTTTGGATGACATATCATTGACTCTTGAGACGCATCCCAGTGGATATGTGCATCACGCAATTCACATGTTATATACACAGTTTCGAAAAGAAAGACAACATTTAAGTCTCGGAATCTGACTTTAAAAGACCATGTGTGCCAATTTATAAGAAAATTAGATGGGAAGCTTGTCTCTGACGTATAGACGTCATTCAATCAATTACTTATTGTAAATATTATTATCTCTTTGTCGTTAACTAATAAATATGATTTATTTTGTTATTTTCTTTTATTTTCTCTGATAGGATCCAGATTTTTTGATTTTCACGATTTATTTTACTGTTTAGTTAATAATTGTCATTTGGCAGGTATTAGTGCTATTATTACTCACCCTTTTTCAGGATTCTATAAATTTAGCTTGTCATTGCACTCTTGAAGACATTCAGATTTGAGAAAGAAATACATAAGAAAATGGAAGCAACTTCAAGAAGATGAGTTGTAAACATTTGTGTGTTTTACGGTACTAGTGTTAGTTCTAAACCAGAGTTCATTGAGGCAGCACATGAATTGGGTCGAGTTATACCTGAAAGGAATATGCACTTAGTATATGGCGGTGGCAATCTTGGACTAATAGGGTACGTTTCAAGGGCCATACAGGAAGGAGGAAATCAAGTTCTGGGAATCATCCCAAAATCTTTGGCAGAGGTGAATCTTATAAGACCATCAAACAGAGATGAATGCATCATGCCAGGTATGTCTAAATGACTTGTTGAAATAATGAACCGTGATGATGCTTTTATTGCTTTGCCAAGTGGTTTGGACACGATGGAGGAAATTTTTACAGTGCTATCTTGGGCAAACTTGAACATACACCAGAAACCGATTCGACTGTTTAATGCTGATGGATTTTATGATTTTCTTTGTGTATTTCTTGATGATGCCCGGAGAAATGGGTTTGTGTCAAAGCCTGTAAAAGACATCCTCTTCACTGCCAGAACTGCGTAAGATTTAATTGACCAACTTTTAGCCTTTGAACCACAAATTGACCATATCCTTTCCAAGACAAACTAGTCTGATAATGATCGTGGTAAGAAGCATCGGATAAATCTGGATCTTAACTTTTAAGTTTCTTTTTAAATGTAGAATTTCAGCTAACCAGATACTGTTTTCTAAACTCTTCTTCTACTTTTTAGACATTGGGGACAATGTCTCAATTAGGTTTGGGGGATGGGCATAGTTGACTAGTATCTTGTTTTTTTTATTTCTTTTTGTTGTATTGTTTTTATTTGATTTTTAGTCAAAAAATTTTAAAAAAAAAACAAAGAAACAAAAAATGAAAAAAAAAATTTGTGTTCTTATGTTTTTAACTTGACTAATCAGGTGAAATTGGTGTGAGATAGTTAAGTAAGGAATTTCCACTCCTGAGACGTATCTCAACCTTTTTCGTAACAAGTTAATTTTTATTTATTTCCTCTTGAATTATTTAATTTGTGAATTCTCCATAATACTGACTAAATTTGATCTTCATATGCTCAGTTGACAGGTATTATCAATATGCATGGTAACATACAACCATGAGTTGTAATTGAAAAGTTTGTAATATTCAGTGCTCTGGTTTAATTGGAGGAAGCATTTAAAAAAAACGATGGAATTTCAAAAAAAATCTGAAATTCGAGTAATTAAGTCCGAATGGGTGTTTTAACACCTAGCGCCCTAAAAATAACTAGTTTGGGAGTCACTGACCTAAAGCTCGCTACATGGATTAAAGACGTTATAAAAAAAATATCTGAAATCCGAGTAATTAAGTCTGTAAGGGTGTCTTAACACCTAGTGCCCTAAAGCCAACCGGTTTAGGAGTCACTGACCTAAAGCTCGCTACATGGATTGAAGATATTGTAAATAAATAAATAAAATATATCAGAAAAAAATTCATTGCTAAAAAAGGGTGTGAATTCTGATATAACTTTAGGATAAAAATATTACTCTTTTTTCAACTACACTTATGAATATTGTGGGCAAAATGAGTTGATTAATACTTTGTTGGTTGTGTATATGGAGAATGGTAAAAATAATCGAAGAATTTACTTATTTGGTAATTTAGAAAGAAAGAAAACAACTACTAACTTGGATAAGATTTTCACTTGTTTAGTCACTAACTTGTTTATTCTCTTTTCTTTTGTCTTTTTTCTTTTTTGTGCATTTGACGTTTGTGGTATCATCACTGTAAACCCTCACGAGACTACAACTCGTCCACTAGGGACACCTAGGGGTTTAAAGGCTTGTTGCATACGCTAAATGCAATCGTGATCCCTACGAAAGTGGCTTAGCTTAATTTTACTTTAAAGTTGTTTAATGTATTTTATTTTGTTGTTTTGCTCGAGGACTAGCAAAATATTAGGTTTGGGGGTGTGATAAGCTTAATTTTACTTGAGTTTTATTAATATTTTGATGTGTTTTGTGTATTTTGTAAATAAATAAGGTTTCAGGACTGTCTGGAATCAAATCAGGGCCAAAACAACGAAAAACGAACAAAAGGGTAAAATTGTCATTTCGGCGTCGCGACGCTCAGCACCTCCGTGTTGTGATCGCTAAAGTGTGCCGGACACGTGTCAACATCAGATAAATTCATATCATACGCACTTGCTAACATGCGTCTGCCACGTATCCACACCACATCAATCTTGCTATCATGCGCCGGATACATATCATCATCACATACTACCGACACTACACATCATTGCTGACGTCAACATCGCGATGCGCACAACTTCACGCGTCACGACGCCTAACCAATAATTCAGCTACCGACGAAAAATGCGTACATGTGTCAGCATCTCACGAAGTCGCAGACAGGTGGCACAAATCAACGAACCGACCACCCAATACACATGAGGGCTGCCCAGGTCAGCCCCAATAGTATTAGGGCAGTTTATGGGCTGCCGGAACAGTGACAAATTCACTGTTTGGGTAGAGGTCGCCCGGTTGGCTCAAAAGTCACCCGGTAACGCCGTTTTCACATATTTCAACTTCGAAATAATTTCCGGAAATTGTTCCAACACCCAAAATACATCCAATACATTTATATAACATAATTTTCATCACCATATGAACAAATTTTTCAGATCTGATCCAGAAGTAAAAAAATATCAATTTTCATGCTTTAATCCAACGTTTTCAACATTAATCAAATTAATCACAACACCAATCCAAGTCACCACCAATGAAGCACCCAAGAACAATTCTAGGTATTACAAGAGTGGTCATAACACTCTAGAATGGAAACACATCATCAAATGATCAAATTGAATAAATATTACACTAATATCATTCAAATCTACTTCACACATGCACCAAGCCTTCAATTCCATCCTTCAAATCAAAAGGCCCCAAATTTATAAAAAAGAAGAAACCCTAGAATCAATCTAAATAATCAAGAACATGAAACATGCTTTCAAAGCTTAGGGGAATTGAAGATTACCTTTAATATCTTATTTTCCTAAAGCTTTTTCTTGATTTTTCTACATTTTCTTCCTTGAATCATCAAGCCAAATTTGAGAGGTATATTTGGAAGATGTTTCAGCCATGACTTCTTGAATGATAAAGAAAACAAAATTTTCCAAATTAAAAGGAAAGGCAACCGACTTTGGAGGGGTATATTGGTCATTTTTGTAATTTAATTCAATTAAATATAATTAAACTTTATGTTAACAAATCAAATTTGCACACCTAAAGTTTAATTATAACATGCCACATGTATCAATAATAATTAAACATATTTCATAACATTTATGTAATATGAATATTATTTAACTATTCATATATTTAACATTTAAATATCTAAATAATTAATTAATTAATATAATTATTATTATTATATATGTATTTTTATTTACATTAAATAAAAAATACATATATTAATGACATGTGTCAAAGTCCTATTTGACAAATAATTAATGTGTATCTAATCAAATTATGTATCAAATACAAATACACAATAATTATTAATTGACCAAAATTCCCTAAAGCATGTGTTTTCATTTAACTGTTTCAACGATTCGAATTAACTCATTTAATTCGGTGAAGTATTATGAACAATCTGTATTATTCATAACGCGTTGCCCAAGTGCTCAACGAGTACACTTCATATAGTGAGACTCTCTAAGTTTAGGTTTATCCGTCACGGAATCCAATTTCGTGTCCATAATTTACCCACTCATGAATTATGACGACCACAGATAATCTCGCTAAACCATGCAAGTCGAGGTCATTGCATACGTAGAATCCCTTCGTCACAGACTATCCATATTATACCTAGGATATAGATAAGAACGTCAAATCCTTATGGTCTAATATAGTCGACTTTTAAATTTACGATCTCTAAATAACACTCGGAACCGTAAACACGTGTAGGATACATATGCCTTGTACACAACACTGACAGATTCTATCTTGATACGCACTGAATATCATGAGCATCAGTCCACACCCAACGAACAGGCGGAGGTCTGATCTAAATAGATCGGCGACGTGACTGTCATCAAAGTGTGAAGGATAACTCATATATCCACTGTGGTATCTCAAGTCGAAGGACCACTATGGTCGCTCAACTCGAGAAGATTCCTATTGACGTTGGTGTACCATCTATTAGGAAATCTTCAGTGAGTCGTTCAATGTTTATAAAATAAACACCTACATGTCTATACGAATCTCCCGAGACTCATGGTTCATTGGGATAAACCATCGGACTAAGTCATGATATACGACATGTACTGGTCTCATAAGATTTTACTAACTAATCCGTGTTAGTAAATCTTGACCAGAAACTTTATTTAAGATATACAACTTATAGTGACGCTTCCCAATGTCAATTACAAACTACGTTGTAACTGCGCACTACATTGTAAATCCTATGGTCTTTGTTTAATATACATGTATCACTAAATCAGATTTAGTTTCAATCTAATCATAATTAGATATCAAATCGCAACTAGATCGAATATGTATATAAAAGACAAGAGGTGTAACCATTAAATAAGTAATATTATGGAAAAAGACATTGATCGTATTCATGAATCGGACATAAATACAATCCGGATTGACACTTCGAGCACCAACCCTAACAAGTACATGTCGTGTATCTTATACAAATAAGTTGTTTAATAACTATGTATTTTATTATCAAATATAATTTGCTTAATAACCAAGTATCTTATCATTTGGTAGAAAATCAAACATCTGACATGTGGCCAAATATATAACGAGAATGAGTCAGGGCCCCTCGTCAGATTCTGACCTCAAGACCCTCAATCAGAGGTTGGCCCAAGAGTCTCGTCGAGCCTGAATTCAGTACCTCCTGTCAGAGTCTGAATTCAGGAGCTCTCGGCAAAACGATCGCTTCAGACTCACTCCCAGGAAAGGTAAGTGGAGGTCATATAAGGGTTGGTTAGTGGGTGCTGCATTCACGAGGAGTTCCTAAAAGTACCTTCGTATGATATGTCGGAGGTATGGACCAGAGTAGAAGGCTTGCTGAAGGTGATGAAGAACAAGTCCAGAATGTTTCAAGCAACTGCGATCATAGAGGCATATCAAGGTCGCAGTAGTAGGACCAAGAGCGAGCAAAATCAAGACTCGAGGAGACAATAAAAAAACCCAGACCTTAGGAAATACTGAGGAGAAAGAAAAGTATGAGTCAGAACCCAAAAGGCCTAGATGAGAGGATGAAGGGATATTGTATGAGTTCATTCTACCACATGAGCAGATATTCCACAAAGTGAAAAAGTAGAGCCTGCTGAGAGAGTCTCAACCAATAAACGTGCTAGAAGAACGTCGGGATACGGGGCTGTATTGTGAGTTTCATAGAGGCGTAGGACATACCACTACCAGGTGCAAGAACCTGTACCGATAGTTAAAAGCAATTATGAAGAATGACAAGTTACTGGAATATTTGAAAGAGAAGAGACAACTAGAAGTCGGGGCTCTGCCCTAGTAAGTCTACTACCAGTAGCATTAGAACTAGAGAAACAGCCAACTGGGATAATAATATCAAGCTCTGAATGCTAAAAATAAAAAGGCAGTGCTCAGAACATGGAACACACAGATGCTTAAGAAATATTATATCTAAGAATGTCGTTTAAATAAAAATTCTTTCTATTTAATTGACTAATATTCATTATGTTGTAGGCTTTATCACAAACAAAAATAGCATGACGCATAGTAGAAAAACTCGTCTATACCTAACCACCTTAAGAGGGAAACCAAAAATGTCAAACCCCAAAAAGGCAATATCGATCAGAGTTTGATGAGAAAAAAAGAAGATTCTGATGTATGATAGAAAAACTTATCAAAGCATGAAGTTTCCAAACGTCGAACCTCATAGAGGAAATGTCTATCAAGGTATGGCGAGGAAAAATGAAGACTCTGATGTATGGTAGAAAAATCTATCAGAGGATGAAGTTTCTAAACGTTAGACCCCAAAGATGAAATGCCTATCAAGGTCTGACGAGGAAAAAAGAAGACTCTGATGTATGGTAGAAAATCTCATCAGAGCGTGAAGTTTCTAAATGTTAGACCCTAAAGAGGAAATGTCTATCAGGGTCTGACGAGGAAAAAAAGACTCTGATGTATGGTAGAAAAATCCATCAAAGCATGAAGTTTTTAAAAGTCAGAACCCAAAGCAGAAATGTCTATCATTGTCTAACGAGGAAAAAATAAGTCAGAACCTAAAGCGGAAATGCTATCATTGTCGAACGAGGAAAAAATAAGATTCTGATGTATAATAGAAAAATCCATCAGAGCATGAAGTTTCTGAACGTCGGACTCTAAAGAGGAAATGTTTCTTATGGTCTGATAATGAAAATGAACATTTTGATGTATGGTAGAAAAACCCAATAGAACATGAAGTATCCGAACGTCAGACCCTAAAGAGGGAATGCCTGTTAAGGTATGACAAGGAAAATGAACATTCTGGTGTATAGTAGAACATAAGAACATGAAGTATAAGAATGCATGGAAACCCATCAGAACATGAAGTTTTAAGCATCGAACCCAAGATGAAATGCCTATCAGTAGGGGTGTTCAAGGGTCGAGTCGGTCAGATTTTTTTGAAAAATGTGAGACCTGATTGGGTAGGGGCACGCGGGTCGTGAAACCCGAATCCAAAATTTGAGAGGTGAAACCTGATCGGTCGGGTCGTCGGGTTGGCAAAAAAAATAAATTTTATTAACGAATTAATTATTTTAAAATATAAATAATAATTATTTTATGTCTCGAAAATTATCATATATATAAAATTTTAAGACGACAAAAGTAATAAATAAATGAAACAATAATAAAAACTTTAAAAAAATAATAACTTTTTTAGAAAAATAATAAAAATATTATAGTTTCGGGCCAGGTCGGGTTTTAATATCAAACTCGTTACTCAACCCACAAATTTCGGGTCGGGTCGGGTTAACCCGGAATATCATTATTTTTTAAAAAACACATGTGGGTCAGGTCGCACATTGAATTGACCCTATGAACACCCCTACCTATCAGGGTCTGAAAGTCCATGATATCCGACCCATCGAAGAACAACC